>SJYO01018757.1:93793979-93920745 GCA_006410555.1 Capra ibex
CCTCCCACGACCCCTTCCTACGACCCCCTCCCACGACCCCCTCCTACGACCCCCTCCCACCACCCCCTCCTACGACCCCCTCCTACCCCTCCTCCTACCCCTCCTACTACCCCCTCCCACGACCCCCTCCCACGACCCCCTCCCACGACCCCCTCCTACGACCCCCGGGGTTTAGAAGACGGGAAAGTCATTTGTGTCCTACGATGCTGGTAGTCCGGGATTCGGAGACATCGGTCGGGGAGAGGGAACGACATAGGACTCCCCTAAGTCTGTCTCCTTTGGCCTGTGACTAGACTCTATCAATTCTACGTACAGTTTCCTCACTAAAGTTTCTCTGGTCTGAACGTAGAAGGGAATGCATCCTTTTGTCCTTTTAGCAATCGGAGGACAGCAAGTCGACGAGTCAGCACAGGCCGAGAAACGTACCGGGTACCGGGTACCGGTGGGGTGCCCGACGTCGTCGGATCCGAGGGGCAGGAAGTGACAGTGGGTCTCAGACGGATAAGTCCAGGCGACTCAACCACTATGGTAGATTGGCAGAGTAGGAAACAGCGGGGAAGAGGAAACCGGAAGTCAGAAAGGGTCTTAGTCCCCGAAAAGGTCACTCAGCCGAACAGTAGTGAACCGGTTTCATAACCGCGAAGTCGAAATAGGAACGTTATTTCTAAGTCGCAACTAGAAATCCTACTTGGCCGAACTATAGAACCGACAGAGTCCCTGAGAGTTCTCAGAAAGGATCGTGGTGTTAAACTTTCGTAGTCAAGAAGTCACGAGTCGGAAAAATACCAGGTCACGAGTGTAGGTATGTACTGATGACCTCTTTGGTATTGAAACTGACATGTCTTGAAAAGTCCTTCACTACAGAGACGAAAAATTATGACAGATCCAAGTAGTAACCTCTTCCGTTACCGTGGGGTGAGGTCATGAGAACGGACCTTTTAGGATACCTGCCTCCTCGGACCATCCGACGTCAGGTACCCCAGCGATTCTCAACCTGTGTTGACTCGCTGAAGTGAAAGTGAAAAGTGAAAGGACGTAACCTCTTCCTTTACCGTTGGGTGAGGCCACAAGAACGGATCTCTTAGGGTCCTTGCCCCCTCGGACCACCCGACGGCAGATACCCCAGCGTGGCTCAGTCTGTGCTGACTTCGCTGAGTCGTCGTCGTCGTCGTCGTCCAAGTAGTATCGAAAGGAAAGTTCGCAGAAAAATTAGAGTACCGACGTCAGTGCCAGGCGTCACTGAAACCTCGGGTCCTTTTATTTCAGGCAGTGACGAAGGTGAAACACGGGAAAATACACGGTACGAGCAGACAGGCACCTTAAGAGGTCTGTTCTCATGACCTCACCCATCGGTAAAGTAAGAGGTCCCCTAGAAGGACTGGGTGCCTAGCTTGGACCCAGAGGACGTGACGTCCGCCAGAAATGGTAAACTCGGCGCCCCGGGTCCGAGTCTAAAACCTCGGGTTGTTTTCTTTTAGAGAGTGCCGAAGGTGCAAAGGCGGTAGACAAACGGTACTTCCCTACCCTGGGCCACGGTACTAGAATTGAAAAGACTTACAACTCAAAATTCGGTTGAAAAAGTGAGAGGAGAAAGTGAAAGCAGTTCTCCGAGGAGAAACGAAAGACGGTAATTTCACCATAGTAGGAGTATAGACTCCCACAACTATAAAGAGGGTCATTAGAACTAAGGTCGAACACGAAGGAGGCCGGGTCGCAAAGTGTACTACATGAGACATGTCTCCTCTTCCGTTACCGTGGGGTGAGGTCATGAGAACGGACCTTTTAGGGTACCTGCCCCCTTGGGCCATCCGACGTCAGGTACCCCAGCGTTTGTCAGTCTGTGTTGACGAGCTGAAGTGAAAGTGAAAAGTGAAAGTACGTAACCTCTTCCTTTACCGTTGGGTGAGGTCACAAGAACGGACCTCTTAGGGGTCCAGCCCCCTCGGACCACCCGACGTCAGACACCCCAGTGTGTCTCAACCTGTGCTGACTTCACTGAATCGTCGTCGTCGTTGAGACATGTCTTCAATTTATTCGTTCCACGGTCGTATGTCGGAACTACATGAGGAAAGGGTTATACCTTGGTCAGACGACAAGGTACAGACCAAGATTGAGAACGAAGAACTGAACGTATGTCTAAAGAGTCCTCCGTCGACTCTACCAGACCATAAAGGTGGAGAACTTCTTAAAAGGTTCAAAAAACACTAGGTACGTCAGTTTCCGAAATTGCGATAGTTACTTCGTCTTCATTTACAAAAAGACCTTAAGGGAACGAAAAAGATACTAGGTTGTTTACAACCGTTAAACTAGAGACCAAGGAGACGAAAAAGATTTAGATCGAACCTGTAGACCTTCAAGAGTCAAGTGTATGTCGATTTCGGAAAGAACTTCCTGAAACTCGTAATGGAACGACCGTACACTTTACTCGTGTTGATAAGCCATCAAACTCGTAAGAAACCGTAACGGAAAGAAACCCTAACCTTACTTTTGACTAGAAAAGGTCAGAACACCGGTGCCGACTGTATAACTCACGTCGTGAAATTCTCGTAGTTGAAAATCCTAAACTTTATCGAGTCGACCGTGAAGTAGTGGAGGTGATCGAACCTAGTATCACTACGAAGGATTCCGTGGAGCTGAAGTGTGAAGTCCTACAGACCGAGATCCACTCACTGGTGTCGTAGCACCAATAGACCCAGTAAGTCTGGAAAAGACATATTAAGAAGTACATAAGAACGGTGGAGAAGAAGTAGAGGAGACGAAGGCAATCCAGGTATAACAATGACAGGAAATAGCTCGGGTAGGAACGTGCTTTACAAGGGAACTATAGAGATCAAAAGGACTTCTCTAGAGATCAGAAAGGGCAAGATGACAAAAGAAGATAAAGAAACGTGACTAGCGACTCCTTCCGAAAGAATAGAGAGGAGCGATAAGAGACCTTGAGACGTAAGTCAACCCACATAGGAAGGGAAAGTGGGAACGGAAAACGAAGAGAAGAAAAGAGTCGATAAACATTCCGGAGGAGTCTGTTGGGGAAACGGAAAAACGTAAAGAAAAGGAAACCCTACCAAAACTAGTCGTGGAGGACATGTTCCAGTGCTTGGAGGTAGGTATCGAGAAGTCCGTGAGACAGATAGTCTCGATTAGGGAACTTAGATAGACAGTGCAGGTGATACATTAGTATTCCCTAAACTAAATCCAGCATGGACTCCCCGGATCACCAAAAGGGGTGAAAGAAGTTAAATTCAGACTTACAACGGTATTCCTCAACTACTAGACTCGGTACCAGTCGAGGTCCAGAATAAAAACGACTGACATATCTTGAAGAGGTAGAAGCCGACGTTTCTTATATTAGTTAGCCTAAAACCAAAGCTGGTAGACCACTACAGGTACACATGTCAATAGACGACACAACAACTTTCTCCCACAAAGATGTTGGACGCACAAGAGAACTGTTTTGAGACGACCGGAAACGGGATGAAGCAAAACATGAAGTTCCGGTTTCAACGGACAATTAGGTCCATAGAGAACTAAAGGGTGAAAACGCCAGGTTAGGAGATGCTACTTTTTCCGTAGAAGTAATCTTCCAGAACATCCAGAACTATCTTGGCAAGTGGAAGTCGAAGAAGTCGTAATGACCAACCCCGTATATAAACTTAGTGTCACTACAACTTACTGGACGGTACCTTTACTTGGCTCTAGTAAGACAGCAAAAACTCTGACGTGGGCTCATGACGTAAAGTCTGATGACAACCGATACTCCCGATGAGGCAAAGAAGATCTCCCGACAACGGGTGTCATCATCTATCTTACCAGTAGACTTAATATCAGTGGCTAAGACCAGGTAAAATCAAGTGCCTAAGGATTCTACGGTAACGGGAGAGAACGGTAGAGGACGAACTGGTGTAGGTGGAGCACCTGAATTGTAAGGTACGAGGATCCGTTATGACAAGAAATGTCGTGACCTCTAAGTGGTTCTCTGTGTGGGTGTTGACCCGTAATAAAGACGAAACCGGGTCGGAGAAGTAATCATTGCCGGGAGGTAAGAAGGGATCATCGTATGACCTGTGGAAGGCCGGACCCCCCGAGTAGAAGACCCCAGTATAGAAAAAATGGAAAAGTATGACAAGCACCCCAAGAGTTCCGTTCTTAGGACCTCACCAAATGATAAGGGAGGAGGTCCATTGGTGCAAATCAGTCTTGAGACGTGGTACTGGACAAACAGACGTGCCGGACCTAGTATCTCGAAGAAACTCAATGTGTTCGGGGAAACGGAACTGTTCCGACACTAGGTACTTCTTTTTCGTGACTTTAGTAATCAAACTCTACAGACTAAACACTAATAGTCATTAGAAAACAACAAGTTGATGAAAAAGAGATAGGGGGTTTGGTTTTGACCACATATAGGACAACAACTCAGAGATTGAACTCAGACTGAGAAAAGTTGGGGTACCTGACATCGGGAGGTCCTAGGAGATAGGTACCCTAAAGACTCCGTTCTTACGACCTCAACCAACGGTAAACGAAGAGGTCGATTAGTAGGACTGAGTCCCTAACTTGGTCGTGGAGGGTGTAACGTCCACCTAAGAAAGGACGACTCGGTGGTCCCTTCGGGTTCCGAGGAGAGGACTGGAGAGACCTTGTTCAGGGAGTCTCCATAGACTTTCCGACGGAAGGATCCGAGTCACTCAGACGGTTTATTTTGTATTAAGAGATGAAAATCCGACACGTTTAAAAAAAGTCAACTGTGAACGGAGTCCCTTACGAAGGCCTCGTGAACTCGACCCTCGGAACTCCTGACGTAACCTCCACCCCTCCACGTAATCCCATAACCACACCACGCCCCAATCGACACCTAAGAGAGTCTCCACGGACCTCCTGAGGGTGACAGTGACCCAAACCCCACCTCGTCCCCTCGACCCGACTTCTGTGTACTTCGACTACCCTAGTAATTCCACCTCGGGTCTCCCGGGTCCCCTCCTCGCCACCGACTCTCCCCGCGGCCCGGACCCCAGGTCCCAGAAAGCCAAGGAGGGTGAGGTTCAGGGTCGTCGTAGAGGGTCCAGTCCGAACCCACTCCTCAATTAACACCCCCGGGGGTTGGGTCCTACTTCTGAACACCAAAACCTCCACATCAGGGGAGATGGACACTCGATCGGTCGGAATCTAAGACCTCCGATCCCTACCCGTCCCAAGAGAAACCATCCCCCCGAAGGGACCACCGAGTCTCCCAGTTCTTAGACGGATTTTACGTCTTCTGGACCGAAGTTAGGGACGTGTCCCTTCTAGGGGACCTCTTCCTTTACCGTTGGGTGGGGTCATGAGAACGGACCCCTTAGGTACCTGTGTCCTAGGACAGCCCAATGTCACGTACCCCAGCCCAACGTTTCTCAGTCTGCCCGGATCGAAAGAGGGGTGGGGGTGGGGGTGCCAGAGGGGCGTCCCCTCACCTCCCAACCACCTCCCATAGGGAAGTTACTGTTTCCACGCTGAATCTCTTTCGTCAGGTCTCGGACTCCTGTCCCTCAGGGGAACCGCACCCCGAGTCGGGAACGATCCATACGGGCGGATCTCCCCCACGCGCGGGGCGTGGCTGGGAGGGGACGTCCGAAATCAAAGGGAAGGGAGCGCCTGTGGCACCGCAGTTCCATTTCCGCCAAAGGAAACCCTACACCAGCGGTGCCTTCCCACCGGCAGAACCTGGGTCCAGCCTTGGTGTCCGCCAGGGTGACGCCGGCGGGGACCCTACGCACCGGCCGCCTGTCGCCTACTTCCCCGTCGCCGTGCGCACGGTCACGGACCGACACGGGCACCGCAGGCGGGATATCTGAGCGCCCCGGCGCCCCGGGACCCACGTCCGCCACCTTCCGGCGTGCCTCCCCGGCGGCGCGCAGGCGCACCCACGTCCACCGCCCCCGCGTGCACGCGGTGGGTTTGTTTCCGCCGTGGCGCACTGGCGCGAGCGAGAGCGCTCGCCTGGGCGGTCCCGTCCGCGCGGGGGCGCCCTGGCGGCTCGGCCCCGCGCTCCCCTCTCGGTTCCGGCACGTTCCCCCTCGCCGAGGAAATTCCACGCCGCGCCCCGCACCGCGCCGCCGCGCCCCGCCCCGCTCGGCCGAGTCCAGAACCCCGCCCCGCTGCGCCCCGCCCCGCACCGCACGGCTGCACCCCGCCCCTAATCCCGCCCGCCGCCGACGCGTCCGGCCCGGCCCCCGCGCGTCTGAGCCGCGTCGCCCTGCGCTCGCGCGCTGGACCGCGGAGGCGGCGGCGGCGGCGACGGCGGCGGCGGAGGCGCGATCACCGGGCCTGGGCGCCCCGGCGGCGGAGGAGGCCCGAGGGGCCGCGGCGAGCCGAGGGCGCGCCCGCCGTCCACGTCGCGCCGGCCCGCCGACCGCTCCCCGCGCGGCTCCGCCGCCCACCTACTCTCCACCGGGGCTAGAGGCGCGTCCCATTCGCCGCGCGCGCCCGCCTGCGGGTGAGCGGCCTGTGCGTCTGGGAGAGCCCCTGAGCGGCCGGGCTTCGGGCCGTCACGGGACGGTCGCGGGCGTCGGTCGCCGGGAGGCTCGGCCCTGGGCGCGCCCGCGCGGGGCGTATGTGCGGGGGCCCAGGGCGCGCCGGACCCGCGCACAGTGCCGGTGGGGGGAGGGCGCGCGCGCCCGGGGCCGCAGAGGGCCAGGCGCAGTACGGGCCGGCCGGCCCCTCTCCTCCTGCAGGGCACCCGCGCCTCAGACTCTACCCTCCCACCACCTACCCCGCGTCCGGCGGCCCAGGTCCGACCCCGCGCCCACCCGCGCCACTTACAGCAGAATCCTTGAGTGAGGACCCCCTGTGCCCTCTCCACCCCCCGCCGGGGCCGGGGATACGGGGACCTTTACTGGGGCGGTTTTTCAACGGGAGGGGCGTGGGGAGGTAAACGGGGCAGAGGAAAGGGAAACAAGGCCTGAAAATCGACCACCCCGAAACGACCCCGGGTCGGAGGGGTCCTCCACTCCGCATCCCGTCGTAAGGGGTTAGACCCCGCGGGGGACGGGGCCCGTCCGGGACGTGGGGACCCGCCCGAATGGTGGTCCACCCGACCCCGTGGACAGGCACGCCCCTCGTCGCGGGTCCGGACCCGGGACCTGGACTCCGAATGGGCGACCTTCGGCTCGGGTGGGACCCCCACAACGGTCGAGATGTAAAGGCCTCCGCCCCTCCTAAACCAGACCCGTGTGGAAAACGTCCCGGCCCAAGGAAAGAGCGGAAGGATCAAGACACGTAGTGGTGGGGTGTGTTTTTACCTCCACGGACCCGGGGTCGGAGGTAGCGTCGGACCGGAATCCCGAACAGAGTCCGGACCCGGACCGCACCACTCGACCCGACACGTCGTCAACTCTCTCTTCAAACCCCAGAACAGACGTACTGTAGACGAACCACTGGAACCCGTCCTTCCGGAACTCGGGAGGGAACGGAGTCAAAGGGGTCGTCATTCACCCCTCCCCCGACTGCTCTCGTAATCTACCACGTCGGGGGTGGGGTGAAGGTCTGACCTGTGTGGGTCCCGTCTCTAGGGTTGTGGTCCTCTCCGGCGCCACGGGAAGCGAAGACCCGTCGACAACAACGGGACTGAGACGGGCACACAGGGTCCGGGTACACCCCTGTGTGTCAAGCCGACCCACTTACACAGGGTCCACAAACGGGAACAAGGGACGATCCTACTTTGGTGTCAGAGTGTTGTCAATCGACCCTGGGGACCCTAGTCCCTGACATTTGGACGGGGAGGAAAGATGGCGGCGGGGAGACTTCTGAGGGACGGACCAGGTCCAGCCCCCGGACCGGAAGGACTGGCAGGGAGACGGAGCCGGAACCACAGTGACGAAGACGTCGTGACACGGGCGCCCGTCCCCAGAACTGGACGTCAGACCCGTAACGACCTGAGTACCCCCGTCCCACACGGTCAAACCAAGACCCCGGACCCCTCCACCCACGGGGGGGGGTGGGGAGGGACCCGACAGATGTACCCACGGAGGGGAGGAGACGGGAAGAGAGGCGACCCGACGGTACCGACTACCCGACACCCCACACCGGACCCCTACCCGTCCCGGACAGGGACACGACAGACGGGGGCGGTGCGAGGCCTCTCCGTAAAGGACCTTCGGTGTGTCCCTTCAGAGGCTCACACAGGACACACTAGGACCGGCGGGACTCGGAACGAGAGGGTGATTCCGTCCGTCCCCGGGAAGCACTCTCCCCTTGGACCACCAGAGAGGTTCGACAACCGGGCACTTCGCGAGGAGAGTAGAGAGGTCGGTCTCTCCAGCAGTCCTTCGACTACCAGCGGTCGAGACACACTGGGGACGAAGGGGACGGGAGGACCCGGAGTGGGAGCGGTCGGTCTCTGCTCCTCGGGACCCGGACGAAAAGGACTTAGCGGCAAAGAACGAGGGACTACCTTATCTCATTACCGAGCCCGTACTACTTGTGTGTCATAATAGTCCAAGATCACTCTCGCGACGGCGGTCCCCTCCGGCGTTCGGGCTTCGCGCGAAGGAGAAACGTAGACGCGTAGTCACAGTAGCCTCTTCGCGTCCCGAGGGGAGCTACAAGGGTCCCAGACTGGGCACACCCACCAAGACTCGTGGGCGTCTGCCCACCTGCCCCGGTGGACAGACAGAGGTCAGTAGAGAACTCGCCGTCCCCCGGGGAAGCTCGAGGGGTGCTCAGAACCAAACCCTCAAGGGAGAACTTCGGCTGACGCGGGCTCGAAACGCGCCCTGACCCCAAGGGGAACACCTCGTCACACGGAGGTCGGTCCGGGATTAAAGACCCCCGGTGTGGGAGAACCCCTGGACCCGACTAGAGGGAAGAGCTCCCCGAAGACGGCAAACTCGGGGACACACACAAGCCTACCACCAGAAGACACCTCAACAACGTGACCCCGGAGTGACTCATAGATCCCTCGAGATCAGGCGTCTCCCGTACGCGAGCGACCTTTCCTTCTGGGGCACTCCCGGCGCACTGGCCGGACGGGGGAAAGACACTCCACCCCACCCCCCTCGAATAATGTCCAGACGAGGGGTCGCCCCAACGCCTGTCGGAACCCCGCACATCGTCTCGGAAGGACAAGAATTTCTTAAATTTTTACTTAGCTCCCATTACTCTACACCCGACACTTCCACAGCTTTTCCTCTATATGTCTGCGAGACCGGGGCCCACTCGTCGAAGACAAATTCTCGGGTCTGGACGCCACACCGGTGAGCCCACCACGAGCCTTCCGGAAACCAGCCCCTGAGCTCTTGGCCGAACCCCCGGAACCCGTGGCGTCTCCCAGCTCCAGACTCAAGAGGAGCCGAACACCCACGATACCGTCACCGCCGTGAGGAACCCAGAAACAGACCCCGTCTTAGGTCTTTTACGGGAGTAAGACCCCCACTGTCAAGTCCACGACCGACGTCCCGCTCCTCCTCCGGGCCCAGGGACTACCCCTACGAGTGAAGCACTGACCCCACCACTTCCGGGTCGGTCGGGTCACCTCCCCACCGGACCGGTAGACGAGCCCCGACCGGAGGTAGCCTCTTTCCGCTAGCCAAGTGAACTCTTGAATCTCCGTCCGGCAGGCTGAAGAGAATGTCTGTCTCAACCTCGTTCTTTCCCTCCCGGAGCGATTAATCTCTTTTGGCGCAGGAGGCTCGGAGACCGCAAGGGGTGGAGGGCGCCGAGGGGGCGGAACACACCCGGAGGCCCGGTCGGAGACCGGCACCAGGGACACCAGGACGAGGGACCCGGCAGAGCGGTCCTCCACGTGCCCGGAGACACCCCGAGACCAGGACACGGCGGGGCGTCCACTCCTCAGGGCCCTGGGGGACGGTGGTGGGGGAAGAGAGTGCAGGTGCGGGTGCACAGGAGGGGTGTCCGGGCAGAGACGGAGACTCCCTTTGACGAGGTGACGTGGTCCCTGCGAGAGTCCTTACGAGTCGGGCCCGTTCGTGCGACGGCACGGGCGGTGCTGTCCGGGAGGTATTTTTGGACGACTTCTGTTCAGTCACTCTACCTTTGTGGTGTGAGAGGTCAGTGATCTTTGTGTGGGTCTGACCGGTCCGGGGGCGACGGAGACGGTCCCTCCGGAGGGCCGAGGGTGACAGGGTGGTCCATTGGCGGGAGGACGGGTCCCAGTTGGCTGTTGAGGAGGTATTCGGCGACGGGTAGGAGGACGGCGTCCCGTCGAGCCGTCCCCTGGGCGACCGGGGAAGAGGAACCCCCGTCTGTCACGGAAAAAGTCAATTTGGTCCCGAAGGGGTTCAACCTCCCGGACGTCCAGCACACAGGTCGGACAGCGTCGTTCTACTTGTTGGGGAAGGAGACCCTCCCTCGTGTAGGGGAGGGGGGTCCCTCGTGTAGGGGAGGGGGGTCCCTCGTGTAGGGTCTGACTTCCAGTGGTCGCGAACGAAATGACGCCCCTGTCCCTGAGGCTGGGGGGAGACCTAGCCCAATTTGACTGTGGTCCCACCCCCGCGGCCGTGGGGGAGCCCCAGGGAGGCAGTGTTAGCCAGTCTTACCACGGGAAGTCTGCGACCGTCCGCCCCAGGGTCTCTCCGCCAGGCACGCTAGGGAGGCCCTCTGTGGAGGACCCGGCGTCTGGAGGGGCCGGAAGTGCTAGGGGCGCAGGGAGCGGGAGTCCCCAGCGCAGGGGCGGCGGCGGGGAGTGGGGCCGAGAGGGGCCGCGGCCGACCGAGAAACAGTAGCCCAGGGCCGGGAAGGGGCGAGCGGCCGGAGGGGCCCCGGGGAAGGGGGGATGGCGTCGGGCCGGCTCGGCCGCCCGGCCGCCGCTGTGAGTGGGCGCGGGCCCAGGGGCCGAGGCCCGGGCCCCGAGGCGGTGGTCGCGTCGTCGCGGGCGCGCCCCAGGTCCGAGTGCCGCGTCGCGACGACGAAGTGGGTCTCGTGGCTCGCGTCGCCGAGGCGGCGGGGGTAGCGCGGGCCGCGGGCCCCGCGGCGGACGAGCCGGCCCGACCCCCCCGCGCGCGCCGCGGCTCCCCGCGCCCTGGCAATCGCCGGGGGACCTCGGCCGGCCCCGCGCCGCCGCCGCCGCCGCGCCCCGCCCGCCCCGCGCCCGCCCGCCCGCCGCGACGCAGTGGGGCATGCGCCTCGCCGGCGCCCGTGGCTCCTCCCCGGCGCCCGTCGCGCGCCTCCGGCCGCTCCCGCCGGCCGGCCCGACCCCCGGCCTGCGCCTCCCTATCCCGCGTCGGCTCCCTCCGCCCCGCGTGGGGCCCCTGGTCCTCCCCAGGCCCCCCTAGGCCGCCCCCCGCCCCTCCTCCTCCCCCCGCCTGCCCCGCGACCCAAGGCTCGTCTCCTCGGCTCCTCCCCGGACGCGCCTCCTCCTTCCGCTTCCCCCGCCTCTTGTCGCCCCCCCGGCCCGTTAGTTCCTGCGCCGACCCGACCCCAGCTCCGCGGTCCCCCGGCCGGCTCGAGACCCCAAATCGAGACCGGCCCCTCCTCCGCCGAAGAGGACCGGCGGCTGGCATCCCAGGGGTCCCCGCACCTCGAGTCATCGCGGAGGGACCGGCCAGCACCCCTGTCCGCCCCAGGAGGTCCCCGCGTCTTTTACGATGGGCCAGCCAGGACTCCCACGCCGCCCTCCTCGGACCAAAAGCCCGCCCGCACCTGATTGGGAGGGGAGGAGTGCGCCGGTGGGACCCGTCGCACCGGCGCCCGTAGCCCGCCGTAAAACCTAGGGGCAGAAGATGAGAACCTTTATATTTGGACTTCTGGATCGTCCGTGGGAGCCATCCACACCTGTGGTGGAGGAGACGAAGCCCCCGGTAGAAGCACTGGTGGCCCCACGAAGTCCTGGGGACGTAAGGATTACCCCCGTCAAAGTCCGTGACTCCCGACTCGTCATTCCCCACCCCGGGTGCACAGTTGACCGTCAGACTCAGTTTCCCAGGACGACCCGGACGTGTGGGTCTGACCCCTGTCTACCGGGGACTCCTCCGGACAGGACCAGTGTCCACCGTCTCCACTCCGAGTCTCCGGCCGATCCCAGGTCGGTGGGGAATGACGGGTGATCCCATACACAGACCCGACCCCCACCGACTCTCGTTAAGGCCTAGGGTGTCAGGTCCAAGATTTACGGTCGGTTGGACGCGTCCCACCCCACGACCCCTTGGTCGCCTCCCCTCCCTGAACGTCCGGCCGTCCGGCCTCCCGAAGGACCTCCTCCAGAGGGGGAATCCCTGGACCCTCCTTCGACCTCCCCCGGCGACTCGGGGGGGAGGGAGGACTCATCCGGGTTCCTCTCCCCCAAGGACAAGACTCAGTCCTCCGTGGTGGGACCGTGGGGGTCTGAGAAGGAGTGGTGGGACGAGTCGAGGTGGCAGGGAACAGGTGTCCGCCGGAAGTGACTGGTGGGGAGTCGGGTCACCCCGAGGTCGGAGCGAGTGTCTCGTGTAGCGGTGGTGGGGGGGGGGTGGTCGAGGTACTCCTACACCTGAACGGACCGGGGCACCGCGGTCGGGACTTGTGTGACCCCGTGCATTATTCCCACGGGTACAAACAGGGTATTCCCGTGGACAGGGTCTGAGTAGTGACTTCTTCGACGACGAGTCTCGTCCCGAGGGTTCACTGCCCAGACCAAGGTCCCCGGACTCGGTGGACACGTGACGGGGGTGGGGGTCGAGAGGAACCGAAGAGAACGTGTGTAGAGGGAAGTCTACCGCCTTCCCGCCCGTACGTCGGAACGACGGGCACGGACCGTGGTCCCTCGGTGTGCATGACCAAAATGGGACGGTCGAGGGACACTGAGTGAGGACGACCTCGGGTCGGGGGCAAGTCGGACCCCGTCCCTCAGTCCTCGGTCCTGTCCCGTCTCCCGCCCCCACCCAAGATCGGGGAGGGAACCCGTGCGACATGGACTAGAGGGTCGGGCCATCACGGGAACCGCCGTTCCGGACGGGACGGGGGAGGGAGGGTGCCGACGGCGAGACTCCGAGACCTTTGTACCTATACTTTGAAGAGACCTTTAGAACGCGGTCACGGCCCGCCCCCACCATAGCGTCGCGACGGGACTTCTCATTAGTCCTCTAGTTGAGACTTATAAGTAACCTTCCTGACTACGACTTCGACTTCGAGGTGATGAAACCGGTGGACTGCTCTTCTCGACTGAGTAAACTTTTCTGGGACTACGACCCTTTCTAACTCCCGTCCTCCTCCTCCTCCGCCGTCTTCTACTCTACCAACCCACCGTAGTGGTTGAGTTACCTGTACTTAAACTCGTTTGAGACCCTCTGTCACCTCCTGTCTCTTCGGACCAAACGACGTCAGGTACCCCAGTGTTCCTCAACCTACGCTGACTCGTCGACTCGTTGCTGTTGTCGCACTTCTCGATACCGTCCTTGGTCGGCCACCCGTCCCTGAGTCTTTGGGTCGGGGCGGCACCCTGGAGACGGACCCCGGAGGGACCCGACCCGGGGAAGACGGGAGAAGTCAGTGAGTGTATCCTAGGAACTTACGGTGCACAGTCGAGCATGTCAGGACGTCGGTCCCCCCGCGGCTCTCCCCTACATCCGGGGGGACGGGGGTGGGAGTGGAGGCACCCCCTCCGGGGTCGTAGTTCATGCTTTGTGACCACCCCAGGGGTCCCTGGCGGCGGAGGAGTGAGCCATCTGGTGTCCGGTCCGGTCCCAGAGGATCACTGACAATCCCCACCACAACACTGGGGACTTTAGGTGCACGACACCGTGACCGTGGGGTCCCGGAGTCTTACACGCACACACACCTCGATCTGAGAACTACCTCCACTAATTCCACTTTACACCGGACACCTGGGGGTAGGTCGCACTGACCACCGAAGTCGTCCCCCTCTCGACCTGTGGCTCTCGTCCGTACGACCACGGGTCTCCCAGTTTGTGTTCTCCGGGGCGAACGTTCGGGGGTCCTCTCCGGAGTCTCGTTGGTTCGGAACAACCGCGGAACTGGAGCCTGAACGTCCGAGAGACTTGGCCTTGACCCCTTTATTTGAAAGTAACAAATTCGGTGGGTCAGACACCGTAGAACGTCGGGACCGTTTCGGGAGGACACCGGGAGGTGCGGTCCCTCGACAGGAGGAGCCAAACCCCTCCCCGGACCGGTTCCGTCCTCGGAGTACGAATTTGACCCCTCTTTCATAGCTTTATTTCAAAGGTCTTCTGCCCGAAGGACGCCAACTCGACGTACCCCTCTCCCGACCCGACCCCCAGTCCGGGGGCGATTCCCGACACCCGGACACTGAGTCGTGTCGCGACCCGTTACCCTTCTTCCTCCGCCGAAGTGGAGGTCTCGGCGACCGTCGGGAGGGGGGTGGGGAGGACACGGAGTCCAGAACTACCCGGGGAGTCTCAACCGACGTGTCAGTGCCTTCCCCGTCGTACCGGGAGACGAGTCCTTCACGGGAGCCGGGCGACCGCCCGGAAGGTCGGTGGAGCGGTGAGTAGACAGGGTACACCCTGGGACCCGCCTCCGGGAAGGGTGGGCAGACGGGTAGAAAGGTGGCCGACGGAGGAGGTTACGCCGACTCAGTCACCCCTCGAGACGACCCCGGAGGAGACCCGACGGGCACGGACCGGGAAAGGCGGACGTCGAGACGTCCCGTGTGAGCGACCGGACGACCCACGTACCGACCGGCCAGAAGACGCCCCGAAGGCACTCGGGACCGTCGGGCGACCCGGTCTCCCGTTCCCGAGTCGGACCGTCGGACGTCGGGACCGGACGGTCCGGGGTAGTGGACGGGACAGGGTACAGGGACGACGGTCGAACCCGACGACGGACCACCGGGTAGACGGGACGTCGGACACCACCGGTCGAACAGACCCGACCTGTGGAGCCGGTCGTGACCGGTCGCGGGGGACCTGACGTGACACGAACGGGTCCAGTGGAGTGAGCACCCTACGAACCAGACACTCCGTAACAGACCCGGGTGTTCGTAGGACGGGTGGTCGAGTAAGGACGGGCTGCGGGTGACCGAAGACGGGTGACTCGGGACCGGTGGACACCCCTGGACCGTGGTAGTCGTAGAAGGTCGTGGTGGACAAGGTACTGGAGACTGGCTGAAGGAGAGACAGGACCCTCGGGGACCGACACACCTGTCGCTGTCGACGGACGAATAGAAGGGTCCGAAGGAAGGGTACTTCAGTCGTGGAGTGAACTGTAGTCTTGGGCGCCCCACCCCTCCCTTGTGGACAGGGTCGACGTGGACGAGGGTCGTTCCGGAGGGAAACGGACGCGGGAGGCAGGACCTCCCTCTCGAAGATTGACGACGTCCAGTTCCAACTGACGGACCTCCTTTGCAGGTCCTCTCTCATTCGACCATTCAACGTTTTTACGTGTAAGGGTACAACGAGGACACCCCCGAAGAGTCCACCGGGACCACCATTTCTTGGGTGGACTGTTGCGTCCTGGACATTCTCTGCGTCCAAGTCAGGGGCCCACCCCTTCTAGGGGACCTCCTCCCGTGCCGTTGGCGTTGGGTCATAAGAACGGACCTCTTAGGGCACCTGTCTCCTCGGACCGCCCGATGTCAGGTGTCCCAACGTGTCTCAACGTGCGCTGACTTACTGAATCGTACGTGCGGACAACGAGAACGTTGTGGTTGTTGTCGGAGACGTTCACCCTCAGTAATCGGGGTAAAATGTGTGCCTTTCTGTCCGGTGTTTTGATTGGACCGGACGAGTGTCAGATGTCTTTCCATTGGTAGGCCGACCCTCGGGGTCCCGGTGCGGCCGCATCCTCTGAGACCTTACACTCTTGTTCCCGTGACGTCCCGTCGGACACGGGGTCGCCCAGGGTGGGACCCGTGGGGTCGTCCCGGTGGGACCCCCGTGCGTCGTCCAGGACGGACTGGACGAGAACGCCTGGGAGTAGGCCTGAGGGTCTCCTGCTTGACGTCTCCGACAGACGGGTGGGTCCTTTCGGAGCTCTAACCCGACCGCACCTCCCACCGGGAGTCCACCCCTGGAGTCCCAACCACCAACTCCCGACTGGACTCGACCTTCCCGGCCAGTCCCCCACCCCATCGGCTCCTATTGAGGCGTTACCGGTTCCTAGTTCCGACGAGTGTCGGGACCCGTCGCACCCCTCATCGCACGGTCCCCTCCCGAGCTTCCGGTCCTACCCCAAGTCAGACCCGGAGTACCCGGGGGTCCGGACGAGTCCACTCGGTAGACCCAGCCCATGACTGTCCCACGCAGAGTAGGGAGCAGAGTAGAGGTCCCACTCCGACGGGACGTCCCCTCCCCTACCAGAGTCGCCCGAGTCCCGGTCCCAATGGGTCGTCAGTCCCCACCTTGTACCTGACTGTGCGTCCCGCCACCTTCGGGTTTTCCACGAGAGTCTATTGGACCGGTGTAAGACCCAAAGAGACGGTCACCCCTTGTCCGGGTCTCCGGGTCTCCACCACAAACGCGACGTCATCCGACAAGACCTCTTTTCTGGTCGAGGGAGCCCCCCTCTCAGGACCTGAGACCCCTCTGAGGGGGAGGGGTATAGACGTCGACCTCCTTTCGGACGACCGACTGACCCCAGGAATGTCCGTCCCACGCGAGTCACTCCCACCACCCTCCGGAGGGGGTCCAGACGTCTCTCAGGCGAAGACTAAGGGCGTCGGACTAGAACTGAGGACGGACACACACCACCCCCGCGACGATGTTATAGGTCGGAACCCCCGAGCTCCCTCCTCCTGGGACCCTCCAAGGGCCGGTCCACTGTAGATACCGGGTCGTGCGTCGGGCCGACCGCCTCACCGGAACTAACCCACCTCACCTGACCCCACCCCTTGTGCCCTGGACCGCGGGTCCCGACGACCTCTGCACCGCCTCCGCCACCGTGTGCCCTGTCGGCGGGCGACACTGGAGTCGGACCGTCTCTCTCCGACCTGTCGAGTGGACCCATCCGCAGCACAAACAGAAAAAGATAGGTTCGAGACACTTTTGAATCTGCTTTAACGTTTCTACACCCCTTCCTACTAGACTCACTCGGTGTGTCATCCCCTCCCGTTGCCACTCCAGGTACTCGGCCCTCCTCATCCGCCCACCCGGACCCCTGTCCTCCGTCCCCTGTCGCAACCCAAACCTCGGACACGTGGGACCCTCCCCCCCGCGCGTCTTTTGGACGAAGTGTATTTGGGACCTTTTACATTCATTCCGGAAGGCCTCTTTTCTGTTAGAATTCTACTTCTTATTTTGTGTTAGACCCGAATCGGGTCTTCAAGACGTCGTGTCTGTTTCGCAGATGATAACTCAGGTTTTGGTTTGTTTGTTTTTTGTCCACCCCTCTCTTCTACCTCCTAGTCCTTGTTGTGACTTAGCGGTCCCGAGGGATCTCTTACCAACCTTAGTCACCCTGGCTCTGTTTGGGTCGATCTGTAGCGGCGCGTCGCCGTCGACCGGTCTCCTGTGGTAGGCACCTTCCGGTCCGCCATCCCTGCGGTCTTGTTTCCGCTCGACTTCTCGACGCGCGTACGTCCCAGACACACTCCGTCCTGGACCCTGCGGTCCCGCCTCCCCCGCACTCACCGCTTGAGTCGCGCTCCGAGTCTGGTCCCTGGCGCCCGGTGACACGAGGTGGAGGAGTTGTCTGCCCCTGTGACTCCGGTCTCTGCCCGTCGTTGGAGACTTTTCAGGTCCGTTCGTCGGTGGGGGGACTGAGTCCGAGTGACTCGGGATGACACACGGTCCGGGACCGTCCATGTCCCTGGGTTGGGTCCTCGTCTGAGAACGTCCCGGAGGACACCCGCGTTCTCTTCCTAGTGCCTACTTCCAGGATTGTCCCATTACGTAAAGTGATGAACGTCTTGTCGGTCCTTTACGCGGACGTTACGTCCTCTACGCCCAACTTAGAAACCCTCCTCCTTTACCGTTGAACGAGGTCATAAGAGCGGATCCTTTAGGGTACCTGCCTCCTCGGACCGTCCGAGGTCAGGTGTCCCAGCGCTTCTCAACCGGTGCTGACTCTCTGATCATTGTTGTTCTTTGTCTCCCTTCAGTGTTTCAGGACGTCACCGTCGTTACGGACGGAAATAAGTATCGGACGAGACACAGTCAGTCCTGGGCCAAGTACCGGAAGGGACCTCTATTTCGATTAACACGGGTAAAATGTCTACTCCCCGGACTCCGAGTCACCCTACACTTACGACGGAGTAGACTCGATTCTCCGGAAAGATATCTGTCTGAGGACGTAGTCGGTGGTTTTACGACATTGTAGACAAACACAATCCCTTTGTAGGTTTTTTTAGGAGTTCGTTGGTTTGTTTTTCTATGTGTTCTTGGGAAATTTGAGAAAGAGTCTACGATGCTTTAGAGTCTCGTAACAGACGAACCGATCCTACTCTCCGTCGACAGGAGTGCTCCCAGTAAACGAACGGTTCGACGGTAAGTCTCACTTCTACTACTCCCTGCACCCGTCTGTCAGACCCAAATCCCTTTACAGGTTCAGAACGTAGAATAGGCGTCCTGAGGAACGTCCTTTGGTGACACCAAAATCCTCGACTCTCGGTGTCAAAGCAGGTCTGGACAGTCTTCCCAGTTGTGTGGACCCTTCCTCTCCCTTAGGTTGGTCGTAGGACCAGTGCAAGAAGAAGGTCGAGGGTGAGTTGCCGGTTTCCCTGGGAAAGGTTTACCTTTAGGTCCAAAGAAGACTTAAGACAGGCAGAGGAGAGTCCCGGGTCGACGAAGAGACGAGAACTGAGCCGAAGACCAGCCGCCTCCAATGACCTGGACGCAGCCGACCACCGACGTCGACGACCTCATTTCCCGCCCCGACTTGACACTCCTCAGTACTCCCGCCTACCCGTCTCCGTCCCCCCGCTCGGTCCGCCCCCGAAACAGAAGTACAAACACAGGGACCACGGGTATGTCGTGGACCGTTTGCGACAGAGTCAGCGAGTCAGCACAGACTGAGAAGCGGTGGGGTGCCTGACATCGGGTGGTCCGAGGAGACAGATACCTTAAAAGGTCCGTTCTTATGACCTCGTCCAACGGTAAAGGAGGAGGTCCCCCAGAAGAACTGAGTCCCCATCTTGAGCCCGGAGAACATAGAGGAGGTGACCGTCCACCTGCGAAACGGTGACTCGGCGGACCCTTCGGGGCCGTTCGAGATATGAAAGTTATTCATAAACAAATCACCAACTCACTTACTTTTGCGTTCACGTCCCTTCAGTTACCTCGTTAAAGTTGAACTCCGTTTAAACTCAAATGTAGTCCCCAACATATATCTTTGTCACCGACCCCGTTTGCAACCCCGCACCACCCCTGACTCCGTGCGGTCTGAGAGGAAGGACAACTGTCTACTGTCCCGGGAAGTCGAGGACACTTTGCACCTGAGAACGACAGTCTAACGACCACAAAAGTTCTCTTCGGTCTTTGCGTGCACACACACACACACACACACACACACACACATTGGAATACAAAAATTTATAACTGATGATTGAGGTCAGGTTTTATATTTTGGAAACAGTCCTGTCGTTTCGGACCTACGTCCGGTCTCCGAAAGTCTCTAGTCGGGTAAACACTACAGAGTGACCTTTGGTGTCTTCACTTCGATCTAAAATTTTCAGTAATAAGTTGCTAGCTCTAACTCCTCATGTATCGTCGTCAGTCATCCGTATATGCGAGGGTCGTCGTCTCTCTTTTGGCGTGTCCTTCCCAAAGATCTCTCCTTTCCTGTTTTTTGTAAGTCCTTTCGTGAGGTACGTTTACCTGAGTCGGACCTGTTCTCGGTCTCGGGTTCCCTCGGAACCACCGGTGCGGTCTCCGGGACCGAGTTTCAGGTCCCACGGTCCGAGTGTCCACACCCGTCTGCGGTGCACCCTCGGTCCCGGGGTCCACCCTCCTCCCCTGCCCATCCCTCCCTCTCAGACCCAATTCGTCTCGTACCTCCATTGTACGAGGACGGGGCGTGCATTCGCTTCCTAACGACACTGGCAGATCGGTGGCCGGTGACGTCGGGACGGGGGTTGTGACTCGGAGGTCTCCCCTAAGTCCTACCTCTTCTCCAGTTATTCTGCGTCCAGTTACCACACTGAAGGCACTCGGGTCTGAGAGTGTAGAAGGGGTAGTATCATTTGACGAGTTAAGTACTTGAACTCTACAGACCAAAAGAAATTAGTCGTAAGTAGAAAACTACAAACTGACGAACAAAAAAAAACAAAAACACAAACCACGTTTTTGAGGAAGGATTGAAGAAGCCTTGTCAGGGGGTCTCGGCTCTCCGACGGAAGATTTGAATTCAGGAGTCACACACACACACACACGCACACACACGCACGCGCGTGAGTCAACAACTCAGTTGAGAAACGCTGGGGTGTCTGATATCGGGTGGTCCGAGGAGACAGACACTGCAAAGGGTCCGTTCCTGTGACCTCACCCAACGGTAAAGGAGGGGGTCCCCTAGAAGGGCTGGGTCTCTGACTTGGGTGGAGAGGACGTAAGAGGACGTCACCGTCCGTCCAAGAAACAGTGTTCGGGGTCTAGTCTGTAGAATTCCTTAAGTCGAGAAAAGATACATACCCTTCTACTCTCTCAGACCCGAGTACCTTTAGTCGGGAATCTATGCGTAGAATTGATACACCGGTCGCAGACCGGTCCTGTCAGAAGAGCAGGACTTCGGGGAGTCCCACGAGACACCCGCCCNCCCCCCCCCCCCCCCCCCCCCCCCCCCCCCCGTCGACGTCACCCACGACCCGACTACTTGTGGCGTAAGAAGGAAATGACTCTACGTCCTCCGCAAGAGACAGGTGTGGAGGGTGGGGCGTCCCAGTGAAGGAGGGGAAAGGACGGGTGTGGGAATCCGTTTGTGACCAGACAAAAGACAGAGTTACTTAAACGGACAAGACCTATGAGGGATATTTACTTTAGTGTATTATATCCACCGGAAAACACCGACCGAAGAGAGTGGAAAGCACTACAAAAGTTCTAAGTAGTACACCATCAGACACAGTTATGACGTAAGACAAAATATCCGTTTATTATAAGGCGCCATACTTATCGGGTGTAAAACAAATAAGTAGTCGACTACCTGTAAACCCTGCAAAGGTGAGAAAGTGACCGTTACTTAACACCACGGCACTCGTAAGCGCCTGTTCAAAAATGCACTTATACGACAGTGAAGAGAACCCGTGTGCGGATCCGCACCTTAATGACCCAGTGTGCCATTGAGACACGGATTGACAGCTCCTCGGGCGGTCTGAAAAGGTGGTGTCGACGTGGTAAAATAGGAGTCGTCGTCCCGCGTTCCGAAGGTCGGAGACGTGCAGGAACAGTCGTGAACGACGGCGGCCGCAAAAACTAATGTCGGTGGACTCTTCACCTGATAAAGAACGGTATAGTCGTTTGTTTCCTGCAGGGGCAGTGGTCGCTAACGTCACGAAGTTGTGTTCGACCATCGGAACTCGTGTGAGTCCTTCCTTTCTTATGGACGGCAGGTCGTCGACGGTCCGACGTCGGTGAGGGCTTCCACTCGGGACTCCTTTCAGTTCCTTTTGGTCATACGACCGGGGTCTCTCACTCCTTACGAAAGTCCCTGGGGTCCGAGGACGTGGAAGGGTATGTGTCTTTTCGCGATTTAAGGAACTGAACCCTATGGACCGAAAGAAACTAACTGTTAGTAGAAAACTACAAGTCCGATGGACGGGAGACAACATTTTAAAAATAAATTGGACCCGGGGGGAGAGGAGAGAGAGTCCCAGTGACCTCTACGAAGGAGGGCTTGAACTTCAAGATTTCTCAGGGTGGTTTATTTTGTATTGAGAGTTGAAATCCCGACACTTGCAATAATATCAGTTGTGTAAGGTCACCCATACTTCCTTATGGAGGAACCCCCAGTCCGACCGAAATAGTCATTGTTTCGACTGTCAAAGTAGACAAACTGAAGGCCCAGAACAGAGAGTGCACCAAGTCTTATACCCTTCATACAATGGTTGATCGGGGACTTAGGGTAGTGCCGGAGACACGGGGGAACCCAAGTCCTCTCTGGGGAGGAACCCCCGACAACAGGGGTCCCATCTGAGGACGGAGTCGTGGACCTTTACACCCAGGCGAGTACGGAAAAAGAAGAGGAGAACCTACTTGAGGAGGGTCCGTCCTTACGTCAGGTCAACGGGTTAACGAACCCGTTATTTAGGGACCCGAAAGGTCACGGCACTAACTAACCACTGTGGACGGTAGCAGGTGCCGTCCCCTCTCACGACACTAACTAACCACTACAGACGGTAACAGGTACCGTCCCCGTCCCGTCGTGTTGTATCCACCCTTCACCCCACTCAGTCTAAGGGTCCTTCGAGTCGAGGTCCCAGACTGTGACCCGAGACATCTTTCGAAAAGTGTTCTGGTCTCAGTAGGACCGTCCTGACTCTAGACTTTGTCGGTGGTGTACTTCTCAGTGCCCGATGTACTAGACTTTATATACGACTGTAAAGGGGTCTCTTCTAAATGTTTACCGGTCACTTCACGACCTTTCTGCCGGTCATAGTAGTCAGGAGTCCCTTTTCATTTAGTTTGGGTGTCACTTTGTGGTACGAGTAAAACCGAGTCGACCATTTCTTAGGTGGACGTTACGTCCTCTGGACCCAAACTAGGGGCCTAACCCTTCTGGGGGACCTCTTTTCTTTCCGACGACGACGACGATTCAGCGAAGTCAGCACAGGCTGAGACACGCTGGGGTGTCTGCCGTCGGGCGGTCCGAGGGGGCAGGGACCCTAAGAGGTCCATTCTTGTGACCTCTCCCAACGGTAAAGGAAGAGGTTACCTACTTTCCTTTTCACTTTCATTTCAACGAGTCAGGCTGAGAATCGCTGGGGTATCTGACGTCGGATGGTCCGAGGAGGTGGGTACCCTAAAAGGTCCGTTCTCGTGACCTCACCCAACGGTAACGGAAGAGGTCCCTTTCCGATGGATAAGGTCATAAGACCGGACCTCTTAAAGTAACTGACATATCAGGTACCCCGACGTTTCTCAGTCTGTACTGACTCACTGAAAGTGAAAGTATGTATAGAAAGGCAGACGATCCTTCGATATTAATTTTTTACCTTTTATGGTTCACAACCAACCCGATACCTCTTTGACCTTGGGGTATGTGACAACGACCCCTACACTTTACCCCATCGGTGACAACTTTTGTCAAACCGACACGGAGTTGTTCGATTTGTATCTCCTTGTGTATTAAAGGTATACTAAGTCGTTAATACGCTTTCGTCCTTGATCCCTGAAAGGACCACCAGGTCGTCAATTCTGAGGCACGAGGGTCACGTCTCCCGGACCCAAACTAAGGACCAGTCCCTTGATCAGTTTGGTCAGTTAGGATGCATTTAGTTGGGACTGATAAGTGACCTTCCTGACTACGACTTCGACTTCGATGTCCTGCACCCTGTGCACTACGCTTCTCGACTGAGTAACCGTTTCTGGGACGGACTACGACCCTTTCTAATTCCCGTCCTTCTCTTCCCCTGTTGTCTCCTACTCTACCAACCTACCATAGTGGCGGAGTTACCTGTACTCAAACTCGTTGGAGGCCCTCTATGACCTCCTGTCTCCTAGGACCGCACGACGTCAGTTTCTCGTTTCTCCCCAGCGTTTCTCGACCTGTACTGAGTCGTTGATTTCTCGTTGTCGTTCTTCCTCGACCTAGGGTGCACGGCACTGACTCTCGGACGTACGATGTCGACTGTCTAAGACACACGACGTTGCTTCCTGGACCGGGTCGGTTTACCTATCATGAAATTTTCTCCTTTCATCCCTGAGTCTATGAACGTGTGAGTTAGTGTCATCGGTTTTCCACCTCTATTGGGTTTCCATGTAGTCATCCATCTACCCGTGTGTCTTACACCGCACAGGTGATCTACCTTATGGTGGGTCACACTTTTCTTCCTGTGTGACTACGTTGCACCCACGTGAAACTTTCGTACGATTCACTCTTTTCGGTCCGTGGCGCCTGTCGCACAACACACTGGGTGACTGCGCTTTACAGGTCTTCCGGTTAGGTCTCTTACCCAGCGCCAACCGCCCCCGACTCCTTCCCTCCCACCCCGGAGTAGCGACGACCCAAGTCCAAAGAAATCCCCTTTCGCGAGACCCTGATCTATCTCCACTCAACGGGTTGCAACACTGGCAGGATTTACAGTGACTCAACATGTGATCAAAAAGACCGGCACAACACACCGTGCACCGTAGAATCAAGGGACTGGACCGCAACTTGGAACGGGAGAGGAAATCCTCACACTTCGGCATTGGGGACCTGACGGTCTCTTCAGGGTCCTAGGATATGAAAGTTCACCAATTCTGCCACTTACAACGCGACACGTACGAACTGGGGTCAATCTCGACTAAGGAGGATGTGGACAGGTGTGTCCTCTCATCCCACAGGGGTCCCGCCGTCGTCTCGACCTCTGTCCACCTAAGTCCAGTTCCACCAGTTTTCCGCCTTTCCTGTCTGTACCACTAGCTGCCCTACGCCCCCGCCCCTGTCTTGCTCCTCCCAGACCCGACTGACGTGGGACACGGACCCACCGGCCCGCGGACAGGGCACCCACCCCTCTGTGTCCTCCTCGTCAGACCTGTGCCGCTAGAGACACCCCGAAGCCGTCCGTCGTCACACGCACCCAGGCCCGACCTCCAGTGCAGGTCTGAGGAACACGTGTCTACCCTCACCTAGGACGGGCTCGTTCTCGCCCCCGGTCCTCATCTTGGTCCCTGTTAGGATCCCGTGGGGCTGGCGTCGGGCGTAACGTCGTCCGCGGGGAAGGGGAGAGTCTTCCGAGCGACGACCCACTCCCGAACACACCAGTGACTCGTGTAAACTCCCCTCGAAACCTCTCCTCGGGGACTTCCTTTGACTCTACCGGGCTGACCTCTCCCCTGCCCTCCCCTCGGGCGTCTCCCACCTGACCGGAGTACCTCGGGGTCGCGGTGGACTGTAAACGTGTGTGCACAGAGGTCCCACTACTCTCACTTCACCGGCCCTCGAGCCCCAAGTCTAGGCGGCGAGACGGGGCCTCCTCGATCCTTCGGACCCGCCCAAAGGCGTGGAGCCGTGACTGCGACCCGCCCAGTAAGGTCCAGTAAGAGGCGCCACCCCGGCGGGACACGTGACATCGAGCAAGTCGCAGAGACCGAAGATGGGCGGGCTCCGGTCCTCGGCGGGGCCCACACTGTCAGTCTCTACAGGTCTGAAACGACTTGCAGCGGAGGCATCTCGCGCGACGGAATCTGTTTCGTGAAGGGAGCCCCGAAGCCAAAGGAGGAGACGTCGGGATTGCGGGCGGAGGACCCTACGTCACTCCAAGTCTGTTAAAGTATTGGTCTCATCCACCACGTAGCATTCCTGAGGTACAGACAATCATTCTCCTCCACGCTGCGCCGTCCGGGTCGTGCCCTTGGGTCGTCAACAGTGAAGGTCTTCCCAACCGCTCCGGGACCCAAACACTCCGACCGAAGTCCCGTCCGCTACTCCTCGGGTTCCACCGGGAACCTCTTTGGAAGTCCTTGGAGAAGACTTGTAGTAGCGACGACTGCGGACACGGGACCCGGCAGTGTGTGAGCTCTCCGGGATCGGACCGAGACGTCGTTCGACCTCCACCACCCCCCACCCCCCTCACGGGCGGGACCCAGTCGACACTCGCCGACCGGGGCCAGCACTCGACACTCCGACTCCTCACCCGAAATACTGAAGATCCCCGGGGGGCGGACAGAGGTGAGATTCGTCGGGCGGGGGTCGAGTCGGTCCTTGAGCGGGGTGCCTCGTCCGAGGGTCTTAGGAGACAAGGACCCCTGAGTGGGGGGGCGGGGGGGGAGGGGGCCGACCGGACGTTACGGGACCAAAACTGGGAGCTTCGAGGTACAGGCCCGCTTAGAGAGGAAAGACCCGCCCACCGGTGGACCCGTCGGGGTCAGGTCCCTGCACGTCGGTCCGGGCCCGGCGGCTCGAGCGGTCGACCCTAGGGGCGTCCGCCGGTCCAACCCAGTGGAGTAATCCTGACCTCGTCTTTATCTTGGCCGTCGTAGTTAATCGTCGACGAGCACGTGTCCCCGGCCGTTTAGGTACCGCGGAGGGACTCCTGTTGGCGACGTCCCAGTACCTTTTAAGGTGTGCGTCCGAAGGAGGGACGTCCCGCCCCGTCGTTCCTGCGGGGCTGGGACCCTTGTGACTCCGAAGTGGAGAACGGACAGATGCCCGGCCCGGCCCCAACCCCTCTCGGAAAGCCCCATCCTCTCCGTCCTGACGCCTCTGGGACGAAGGTAGTCGTCCCCCGCCTTACCCCCCCTAAAACTACAAGCAAGGTGTGAGACGCCCACTCAGGCGACCCCCCTACGTCACTCAAGACGGAACGGGACAGGACAGGTCTTAGACCCCAGGCCCGAGACGTGTGCGAGACGTGGACCCGGGGTCCCCCGGGGGACGAGTGGCGGGACGGGGTCTCCGACCGACTCCTCATCTACGGACCTGCCCCGGACCGTGTGTCGACCGTGGCCCAGTGACGGCGGCCCTCGGTCAAGGACGGAAAGGCTGGAACACCCCTGGGTGCCGTCGACCACACCCGTCTGTGGGGACCGATTGCCGATTCCTGGACGAGACGAGGTTCGACGACACGACCGACCGGTCCCCTGGGCCCCGGTAACGACACAACGAGGGCGGGTGACAGGGACAGGCAGGAGGGGGTGACGAGGAGGACTCACCTCCTCCCTGTCGTCTCTCTCGAGTTCACCCCGGCAGTCTCTACGACCCCGCCTCAGGTCGAGTTTGAACCCAAAGACCCGGGGTCAGCGGGTAGGTGTTTCACTCCCACGTCTCACTCCTGAGACTCCGCGGGGGTGGGGGCCGAGACTGTCAGGTGTCGAGAGTCCGCGCAAGGGCCGGGGCCCGCGGTCCGGGACCAGACGGTAGTAGAGACGGGAGACACGAGGCACCGGAGGGACCCGCCCCGCGCTCCCCTTCGCGCCTCCGGTCCACGTGTCCCGACCGAAACAGAGGACGAGCGTGCAGCCGTCTTCTAGGTGGGGAAGTGATGGGAGAAGGAGAAGGTTGTTCCTTTGTCCGACTTCGACCATGTGCGCAGTGTCACGCTTAAGTCTAGGCGTCCTTCTGCACATTTCCTCCCGGGAAAGGTCCCCGGGGAGAGGGTGCCCCCACTCACCGGACGTTCTGACCCGATTGACCAAAGGCGGGGGTAGTGTTGACGGTGGGGGGGGTGGGGGGTGGTTCGGGGTGAGGGGTCCGCCCCGTCCCTAAGGGGTTCTCGGACCGGACGAGCTCCTGTCAGTCAGACCAACGTCAACTTTCGCTCCCGAAGTCCCAACACATTTGACTGAAGAGACCACAAGTGTCTCGTGGAGGATTCACGATCTCGGGTGGAGGGGGTCCAGGGGTTTAACTAGTCTTAGGGACTGCAACCCCCTACGAACGCAGAGCAGTTCCGTTAAAGAGTGCACAACGAAGGAAGCGAGACAAGTCCTTCGACACGCCAGCAAGACGGGTAAAATGTCTACCCCTTCCCCTCCGAGGCTCTCCCTGACCCCGTACCGGTCCACCATGTCCACTATGAGCTCCCGCGGGCCCTCTACTCCCCTCTCACCACTCCCCTCGAGACCCGAGGACGACCCTCAACCCAGGACCACAGGGCGTTCCGGCCCAGGGAAGGTCCCGGGCCCCGGTCCCGACCCCTCCGTCCGCGGCGGAGGCACCCACCAATCGCACTCCTTCGCACCTAAGGAGTCGACCCCCTTCACACGGAGAGAGGAGGGTCGAAGACTTGCGAACCTAAGGAGGAGGCAAGACACCCACACCACTGAGTCTGGGCAGACCCGAGGGTGTCCGGTGCCCGACCTGCGGACCGACCCCCTGAGACCCACACCGACTCCGACCGTCGGCACCTCCTCGCAGACCCCAGTCACCGACTGTCGCCACTGGCTCCTTTACTCCTTCGTCCCCTCACCCGGCCCGCCCCCTCCCGACGTGAGGCGGTCCGAGGTGCCACGACCGGAACCGACTTTCGGGTCTCGTCGCTCCGACCCTACGACCCTACGACCTACTTACTTGGTCCTGGGTCGTCCCGCGGGGGCGAGGAGGATCGGGAGGAAGTGAGGTGGGGGTGAGGTGGGGGACGCGGAAGGGGGAGAGGGGAGGTCGAGGGAGGGAGAACGAAACTAGAATTCTTCTTGGGTCCCACTGTGCGTCCCACCACTAATACTGGGGTAAAATGTCTACCCCTTCCACTCCGGTCTCTCCCGACCCTGAACGAGTCCGTAGGGGGACAGGGTGGTGGTGGAGGACGGGGTCACCTTTTCGAAGAGGATCTTAGGTGCGACTATTACTATTTGAGACACCGGACTCACCCCTCGTTCTCGAGACGGAAGTTCGTCTAGGACGGTGACGGTTCTAGGTGGGCTCGGCTCGACTCCACTCCCAGGTCTTTCTCTACTGTCCCAAGGTTCGGAATGCGTCGGATGGACCCTACCCCAGGATGGTCTTTCGGGGTTCTGGGGATTCGGTCTCACTGCGTCCTCCTCACCCTCGACCATACGTCTCTGTGGGTGGAGTGCCTGAGTGTTTAAACTCGGGTCCCCAGTCTCTCCTCCGAGACGTCCGTCGTGGACGCCGGGACCCTCGACGGTCCGGGTGGTCAACTCTCCCTCGGACCGGAGCATCTGAGACCGGCCTCAGGGGAGAGACAGACGGAACCTCCCGGACCCGAGGACGGGACAACCGGAGGGGGGTGGGAGGGGGTGGGGGGCGTGTGCCGGACTACAAGTTCCGGTCCCGCCTCACACAGGTCAGAACCAGAGTCCCCGCGTCTCGTCCGACGACCTAAACCCCCACGGACCTCCCGAAACCGTTCCCGGGACCCTGCGGCAGGTCCGCAGAGTGAAGTTTGTGTCCCACAAGGACGGTTGGTCCGGCGTGGGGTTCGTCGGAGTCCCCGAACAACTAAGGCGGGTGGAGTACGGGGCGGACGGGCCACCGGGTTTAGAAACGAAGCGAGACGCGGTAGATCTCTACCGACCTTCCACGACGTCCCTCCTCTGTCCGGAGGTTGGCTCCGAGACACGAAGGGACCCAGACCCTTCGTACACACCCGACCCCCGGGACCACCATCCCCCACCCCCCCACCCCGCACCTTTGTTCCTCTCTCCTCTTCCTGGGTCGGACGAGGCGAACTCCTCCGCAGGACCTTAAGAACGTGGCTCCGACGGACCCGACCGGGGCCCCGAGTAGAGGAGGTCGGGTCCAGGTCAGACGGGACCCGGTACACCACTTCTTCCCCGACTTCATCCGTCTTCCGGAAACCCCCCACGGGAGCCCAGTGAAGTGTCGTCGGTACGGGACCCCTACGGAAGCCTAGGTAGTGACCCCTCAGGGGACGGGGTCTTCACGACCAGGGGCGGGTGACGCTACAGGGACACCCTCGACCGACCCGTCGGTACCAGGAGAAGACCTTCTTGGTCCAGCAGGTCTTTCACCCGCCTGCTGCGCCTTGCCGGCCACGTCTGGGGTGTTCCGTAGGGACCCGGAGCCCGGAACAACGAGGTTGACGTCTTGACCCGCCTAATTCTGAACTAGGACCCTAAAATTAAAACAAAGGCCGCAGACCTACATTCCCTGGTTTGCAGTACGGGCCCCCACAGGACGAGGGGCGTGCCCTCACAGAGGACAGGCAGGACCGTCCGGAGGACAGGAAGATTGACAGAGGGGAGAGGGTGCATAGACCAGTCTAGCTTCAAAGGTCCCACATTTCAAGTGGGGTTGCATCGGACCTCCGTTTGTATAGTCGGGTGGTCGGAGGGGGTCGAAGGTGGAAGAGTCCCGAGGATCTTCCTCTTGGCGTGTCCCGTAACCGGAAACGTTTGCTGTAGCTTCTTTTTTGAGGGTGTCGGCAGTTAAGTTCGTCGTTTACAAGACTCGTCGGCGTTCTCGTTCCGACCCGAGTCTGTGACGAGTCCCTTGTCGCAGGTATAGCTCGGAGAAGTCCCTCTATCACTCCTTGGGACCCACACTTTCTTTCGACTTACGACTTCTTGACTACGAAAACTTGACACCACAACCTCTTCTGAGAACTCTCAGGGAGCCTGACGTTCCTCTAGGTTGGTCAGGTAGGATTTCCTTTAGTCAGGACCCACAAGTGACCTTCCTGACTACGACTTCGACGTTGAAGGTATAAAACCGGTAGACTAAACTTCTTGACTCAGTAAATTTTCTGGTACTACGACCCTTTCTAACTCCTGTCCTCCTCTTCCCCTACTGTCTCCTACTCTACCAAGCTACCGTAGTGGCTGAGTTACCTGTACTCAAACCCACTTGAGGTCCTCAACAACTACCTGTCCCTCCGGACCGCACGACGTCAGGTACCCCAGTGGTTCTCAGCCTATGTTGACTCGCTAACTTGACTTGACCCACACTCGACCTCGCGAGGGTAACCGGTTTCTCCTGTGTCGTCCGTCTTCCACCTGCTCCGTAAAACGTCTATGGACGAAAACCGATCTTTCGTAATACATCTTTATTTCTCGTCAAATATCGTCCCCAGAAGGACGAAGTAAAAGGGATAGTCATTTTTTTTTTTTTTTTTTCTTATCTTTAGGGTGACGCACGTACGACTGAATATTTGTGGATACGTACCTGGAGGTAATCAAGTATACGCTCCCGAAGGGTCCACCGCGATGACCATTTCTTGGGTGGACGGTTTCGCCCTCTGTATTCTCTACGCCCAAGCTAGGGACCCGGCCCTTCTAGGGGACCTCCTCCTTTACCGGTGGGTGAGGTCATAAGAACGGACCTTTTCGGATACCTGTCTCCTCGGACCACCCGATGCAGGTCCTCCGATGTCTCAGCCTGTGCTGACTCGCGTGCGCACTACGCACCCGGAGATAATCAGGTATACGATTTATAATCGTTGTAAGTTAGACGAAAAAAAAAAAAAGTCGATGTTCTCTTTGCCTGTCCCTTCAAACCGAGAGAAACGGGGGTGTGGGTGACGTAGGGACACCAACGCCCAAGGCCCTGATTCAGACTGAGCAGGGTCCGACTCTGGCAGGTCCTACCGCAGTACGAGAGGAGGATCGGCCCGCCAGCGACAAGGGTCCCGACGGTGACGTCCGTACCGTCTGCAGGCACGTCGTGACCCCCTCTCGTCCCCGAGACACTGGAGGTCTGAGTCCCACAACTTTCGACAGCGGCGACAAAAAGACAGAAAAGTGGACGGCCGGGTGGGAGGCGTGTCGTCTCTTCTGTCGGGGGTCGGAAAGACTCGAGACTGTCGAAGACGGTACTCTTTCTCCGGACACTAGACGAGGGTAGAGTCTCGGTAGGACCCCTTCCCTATACAGCTGGGTCCAGTCCAGTCTACGGGTGACGACGGGGCGTCCCGATACCGGTCCCTCGTCCCCGAATTCTCCCGTCCCGTTGCGTCTCTCTGTGAACACACACCCCTGTTCCCGGGGGTCTCGTCCCGACGGCCCGCCAGAGCCCCCCGGAAAAGGTGACGGTCTCCCGGTAAAATTCGGTGTATAGACGAGTACAGTGAGAGAAAGGACTTCAGGTGACCATTAAGGACGAGAAGTTGTCAGTTCCGAGGGCACTAGAATCGGAAGAATGAAGCAAATGTAGTTTTTTCAAGAGTGGAAGAAAATACTTACTTTTTTTCTCTTTCTGTTTGAGAGTCTTGATTACTCTAATAGAGTACCCCACTTCCCCTGACGTAGGCTCCGTTTTTTATAGGTTTAGGGTGAATGTATTTTGTGCGTCTCTGGGTCGTTCCTCTCCCTTTCTGAGAAGGCTCTGTGGTATTTTGAAGGGACTTCGAGTATTTTCCATACCGATCTTGGTCCATCCTCCCTCAAAAGAACCACATTTCAACCCACTCATTAAGTGCCTTTCCTTTCGGAGAGACTTTCTATAAAGACTCAGAGAATTTTATGTTTTATCAAGGTTTGTTTGTTGAGCGACACCGGGGAGGTGGCCGTTGGGGCCATCGTAAACCCCCGGAAGGACGGCACCTATAGTACGCCAGTTGGCGGGGTGGGTACGGGGCGAGGCATGACCCGTGCCTCAAACCCCCACCGACTGGCGTTCGGAACGACGTCTCTACCCGGGACTGACCGGATTCGGTCGGTCTCACTCCGGTGGGCGGAAATGATTCACGACCGGACGTCCTCTCGTCCGTGGGTTCAGAGTTGACCCGCCCCGTCTCGAGAGTGAAGGGACCGACACTTGTTCCCACGGCCATCGACACGGGCGACGACCGTCGGTTCAACACTGCTACCCCCTTCAGTCGGACTCTGGGTTCCGACGGGTGTCTCACCCCTGTCCTAGGTCTGGTGGCGTCTCTTTGTCTAAACGTCGGACCTAACGTACCACAGTTTTCGGAAAGAGCATGGACCTGAAAAGATCCGTGACTTGGTTAGTTAGGAGAAATCGCAAAGGTAGTCGACTTAACACAAAAGAAGTAGACCTTCGTAGAATCGACTGAGTCACTGGAAGATCTTAAAAGGAGGACCCAGATGTACGATTTGAAGAGGGTTGTCTACAACATTGGACGGAGAATGTGAATTGTTATTTAACAGTTGGAACAATTTTTTTTCTACCTAAAAATTGTCAACGTGCCAGTGTGACCAAAAGAGTCTTAAGTAAACTGAGCAAAGTAAACCTCGCCCCGTAAATCTAACGAAGGTCGAAAAACGGTAAAAACTATTAATTGTCTCTCGGACATATTTAGAAGTGAGCAAACAGGTCGATAAGGGAAACCTATTTAGGGCTCCTCTCGACGGCCTCGTAGTGTCGGATCCACAGGAGTGGCCCGAAAACGACGTAGAATAGCTTACATGAAGTGGTCGCCCTGTCGATGCATGCGAGGTGGTGGTGGAGAAGGACTGTGACAATGGCTGTAGCAGGAACAGGTGGAAACCACCGGACAACTAATCACCATAAATAAAAAAGAATATTTTAATGATTTTCGGGACAAAAGTAGACAAGTGAGTGGTGAACACAGAGGAGAAACTTATACAGGAAACGACAGACATAAACTTTGTGTCTGAGTCAATATCTTAGTCTGACAGAGGAGGACCCGGAGAGTGAAGGAGTAAACATTCCAAAACGTAGCACACTCGTGTACAATTGTGACACAGTCTGTCCCGTATGCAAAACAGGTCAATTTTTTACGACATTTGTTACCTCGTACAAATCCAACAGTTTAACCAAAAGCAGTCTACCGGCGACGGTCTCCCCCCGACCACGTCCCCTCCACAACTCCAAGGAGGAGAGGGACCGGTCGACGGATCCCAGTGCGAGTGACTTGTCCGACCACACCGTAAAGGTCCGGAGTCCTAACGAACCCCCCCCCCCGTCGACTAGGTGCGCCCGGTCGTCTCCGCGGGACACTGGGGCACCGTCCTCCGCCTGTCCATGTGGTACTTAGTCGAATGGGCAGCGACCTCCGCCGCTGACAAATAGGAAGTGCCACGAACCAATGTTGACACAATTTACTTTCCCTTGACCAATCCCCAAACGACAAATCAGCGAGTCATCACAGACTGAGACGCTGGGGTACCTGACATCGGGCGGTCCGGGGAGACAGGTACCCTAAAAGGTTGGGTACCCTCACCCAACGGTAAAGGAGGAGGCCCCCTAGAAAGACTGGCTCCCCAGCTTAAGTACAGAGGACACCAATGGAGTAGAGTTAAAACCCCTTGTGAAATTCAAAACGAAAATTAAGAGTCTACTCATTCGTTCTTCACTGGGTCCAGTGCAATCGGAACGGACAGAACCTTTTATTCGATTTAATTCGAAACGCACACACTGATTTGACAAAAACAGACGAGTCCCGTAAAAGTTCAGACCAGAAACACACACTAGACGTGCGTACAGGGCACACACCCAGACACTCACGGACTACGTAGGTGCCCTCTGGGACGCGTCGGAACGTCAGCGGGTCCCCAGGTGAAGTGTCGGGTCTTCCCCCACCTTCACTCGGGTACCGGTGGTCTGGGGACCAGGATGTTGTACAAGGGTGATGGGTCCCCGACACAGGGCTGCCTCTTACTTCGGGACCCGCGACCGGAAACCTCACACCACAGGCACGACGCACCCTCGAGCCTGGACACTTCACCGGACCTAAGGTCTCACCCTTGCGAAGGTCTTTTTCTGTGTCCGTCTCAGGTGACGTTAAGGTCGACGCAGACGACGGACGAGTGAAACCCGTGCAACACGGGTTCCTTTCCCCAGAGGAGGTCTGGTGACGCCCTCCCCTACGAGGGTATACCGCCCCCGTCACTCCTACGTAAATCGTGGATGTTCCTGGTGACCCCACAGAGAGACGGAAATTACCGTCCACCCGTTTACCTCGTCGACACCGGACTTTCCCGCGGGAGCCGGTGGTCACCGAGGCTTACTTCGGACGTCCCACTCTCAGTCAGTGGGTTGTCCACCAACTGGATCTAGTCGTCTCCACGAAGACCCCCTCCCAACTTAGATGTCGCCCATTGAACCTCCCTGTCCTGTCACCGACGGCACCGACGTCCTAGTGTAGTTGGAAGGAGAACCTTCGAAAAGGTCTTTTCCCTGGTTGACCTTAGGACCTCGGAAGTAGGATCTACCACTTGAAGACACCCCGTTCGTCTAGACTCGCCGCGTTTGCCGCTCGACCCGCCCGAACTCTCGTAGTGTCGCGGGTCTAAGGGGCTCCCGGGCCCGAGAGGGAGGGGAGCCAGCCCCCGTCGCACCGACGACTACCGACCCCCGATTCTGGGAAGAACTCTTGGCGGGAGCCGTCTTCCGCAAACCCCCGTCGGGGGAGAGTCGTTCCGAGGTGGACGAGGAGAGTTAAGTCTGTAGAGGCCCCCGGAAGGAAACCCCAACCGGGTCCGCGGTGACGTCGGGGAGGGTCAAGTTGAAGAGGGGTTGTTCGGTGGACGTACGTTTATACAGAGTGGTGGACGAACGACCCCTTGGGTTGGACGCAGTGTGTAAATCGATGGGGGTTGGGGGTGGACAACGCGTAATGCGTCGAAGGAGACCGAAGTCGTTGCTGCGAGGGAACCGGACCTTAGACGGTCCGAGGAACGTAAAGCAGGGCAGCGTGGATGAGTTGGGCTCTGTCGTCGACGTCTAGCCGGTCACCGGGGCTGAGGAGGTCCGGAGTCACTCACGGTAAGGAAGTGACAACGAATGTCAACGGAAGAGGTTCCTTCACAAACTCTGCCGAGTCACGCACCGTGTCATTCTGCGGACAGTAACATAAAAATACGAGATGCTTCTTGAATTTGCACGTTTTGCAGTATTTCTTATCTTACTCGTTGGCTTGCGTGAGGTGGACGGAATTCTCCGCTTCGTACTTCTCCGCCGACACTCAGTCGTCCCGACGTGACGCGCGAGTCAGCACAGACTAAGACACTGGGGCACCTGACATCGGGCGGTCCGAGGAGACAGGTATCCTAAGAGGTCCGTTCTCGTGACCTCACCCACCGGTGAAGGAGGAGGTCCCCCCGAAGGGTTGGGTCCCCAGTCTGGGTGCACAGAATACAGAGGTCGTACGTCCACCCTAGAAGTGGTGATCGCGGTGGCTTCTTCGGAATGACTTCACTCTTCAGCGAGTCAGTAAAGACTGACAAACACTGGGTAGTATCAGGATCCGGTCTTATGGCGTCACCCATCGGAAAGGGAAGAGGTCCCCTAAAAGGGTCGGGTTCCTAGTTTGGATCTAGAGTGTGTAACGTCCGTCTAAGAAATAGTCGACTCGGTGTTCCCTTCGGGTATTTTGTTCCTTCGGAGATATTTAAGGAGTTACTAGTTTCAGGGGTGGTTGTGGGTGTCCGTTGATGTGAAAATCGTGCCAAAATGAACGTCCTTTTTTCTTTTTCCGTTAATTTACCATAGTGTGGTGTACGTAAAAGTTGAAAAAAAGTGAGTTGTAACGAACACTCTGGGTAAATACAACTAGATTCATTAAAAAGTAAAAATGATAGTACCTCGTAAGAAACCTATTGACATATTAACTAGTCAAAAGGGGTCGTCGTTGCAACGTTACTTGTCCGGACGGAAACTTGTGTCCACTCAGCGAGATCCCGTGTGTGGACCGAACGTCCTATGGTCGTTGAGGATCTTTAACGGTTTACCGACAGGCCTTAATAACTCACTTAGACTCGAGGGTGGTCGTCACTTAGTCACTCAAGAGTAAATGCACGACGAGTATTTAGGTGTGCGAGTAACTAAAACCGTGACTGTCTAAAAATTTATGAAACGGTAGACAATTCACACTTTGAGATGCAGGGACCGAAATACAAACGGATTTGGAGTGTCTCCTCCGGAGAATGCAAACGACGACTCTGCTTGTTTTCGAGTGCGCAGGTGAGACGCGAGTCGGTCGACGGGACCCACGAGGGACGTGCCCAGGGGAAGGAGCGGAGACGGAAGGGGTAGCCGGAAGAAGGTCTATGAGGAGCGAGTAGGTAGCGATGGTGCCGGGGCAGACTTGGGTAAAGACCTCTGGTGGAGATAGGACTGAAGTGAAAAGTTAATGGGACGAAAACTACGACTAGACACAGACTGGTGGTCAGGACCCTGAAGTGGGACCGGGTAGGAGGGGACCCATTGGCGTAGAGGAGTAGACCTCTACTCGTCCAGGAGAGTGGTTGACGAACCGACTCCGGAGTCTAGAGTTGGAGTCTGGGTTGCACAGGATTTCGTTGGTATTTGGACCGAACGGGAATCCAGAGGCAACCGCCGTGATCCTTATCATTACGAAACGAGTCCGCCAGGACTTCGGAAGTTCGGTTGGACAAAGAGGGACATGGAAGGAGAGGATTGTGTGTCGTCTGTCCTTTCGTACTCCATTCAATACTCCTCGCTGGTTTGGGTTTGACATGATCAATGTAGGTTGGTCCGTGACCGACGACAAGGGGAAAAATTTACGATCATAGAATCAAAACCGACAGTGGGGCTAGCAACTAAACACGTCATTCGATATGACTCAACCCCTTTTACGACAACCAACCCCCTAGGACTGTTCCTCGACTCGAGACTCTTTCTAGAGACCCCTCCGAGACCCCGACCTTCTCTAGGGACCCCGGAAGGACTCGGAACGATCCACTCCCAGGGTCCTCCGAAACAGGTTCTTCCCCAGCGAGGCGTAGACGTCTCCACAATAGTCCTCGAGAGACCTCTAAGGGTCTCCGGTACGTTCGTGTCCTACCACCCCCATCAAGGGTTCCAAGATGTCGTCTCCCCGGGACTCCCAGACGCCTGTGACAGTCGTCCCCCAGGGGTTCCTGAGTGACGGTGACGGAGTCCCTCTACGATGCCGACACTGTCCTCCCCTAGGGACCTCTCAAGTGTACCAACAGTAGGGAAATTGTTTGCAAATCTCTCTCGAATGACGAATCAAGATTGTCGTCTTCTGACCGTCTAGAACGTACGAGGCACACTTCCCTGTAGTAGTTGTGCGTGGGTCATTTGGACGTCCCACCCCTGCTCCTTTCACCCTTCGGAACGATGACGTTCTGTCCTATCCTTTGAGCCCCCAGTGTTCCCTTGACTCTCTCGGTGAGACGAGACGTCCGGGCCCACCGTAAAGGACTCCGTGACCAACGGTATACCAATTATGTGTGTATCGTGGATGGTTACGGGAGACGTGTCGTCCATGACTTAGTTCCAATGAAGAAGCATTCGCTCCTTTTGCACTCAGTCTTGTATTAGTTCTTGACCGTCTCCAGACGGTCCCCGAGGGGTGTCGGTGCGACGTCGAGGTCAGCCTTTGGTCCGGGTGTCGAGAGTCCGGTCCAGAGGTCCGGTTACCTCTGGACTGCGTTTGGTGTGTCCACCAAAGTTTCCGGGACGAGTCAAGTCCACGAATCGGCGCAGGCGGAGAAACGCTGGGGTACTTAGGGTCGTGTGGTCCGGAGGGACAGGTAGTGGTTGAGGATCTCAAATGAGTCTGAGTGCAGGTAGTTTCGCCACTACGGTAGGTCGGTAGAGTAGCAGACAGCAGGGGAAGAGGAGGGGGGTTAGGGAGGGTCGTAGTCCCAGAAAAGGTTACTTAGTTGAGAAGTGTACTCCACCGGTTTCATAACCTCAAAGTCGAAGTTGTAGTCAGGAAGGTTACTTGTGGATCCTGACTAGAGGAAATCCTACCTGACCAACCTAGAGGAACGTCAGTTTCCCTGAGAGTTCTCAGAAGAGGTGGTGGTGTGAAGTTTTCGTAGTTAAGAAGCCACGAGTCGAAAGAAGTGTCAGGTTGAGAGTGTAGGTATGTACTGGTGTACTTTTTGGTATCGGAACTGATCTACCTGGAAACAACCGTTTCATTACAGAGACGAAAAGTTATACGATAGATCCAACCAGTATTGAAAGGAAGGTTCCTCATTCGCAGAAAATTAAAGTACCGACGTCAGTGGTAGACGTCACTAAAACCTCGGGGGGTTTTATTTCAGACTGTGACAAAGGAGACAAAAGGGTAGATAAAGGGTACTTCACTACCCTGGTCTACGGTAGTAGAATCAAAAGACTTACAACTCGAAAGTCAAGTCAATTCAGTGAGTCAGCACAGGCTGAGACGCTGGGGTACTTAACGTCGTGCGGTCCGGAGAGACAGGTAGTGGTTGAGGGCCTCAAGTGAGTTTGAGTGCAGGTAGCTCAGTCACTACAGTAGGTCGGTAGAGTAGGAGACAGTAGGGGAACAGGAGGACGGGGGTTAGGGAGGGTCGTAGTCTCAGAAAAGGTTACTCAGTCGAGAAACGTACCCCACCGGTTTCATGACCTCAAAGTCGAAGTCCGGTTGAAAAAGTGAGAGGAGAAAGTGAAGGTAGTTCTTCGAGAAATCAAGGAGAAGTGACAGACGGTATTTCCAACAAGCGGTGAATTTTTTTTTTTTCCTTTTTTCCTCACACTTTTATTAAAGTCGTTATGTAACATAACTCAGGCTGTGTGTGTGTTTTTGTAATGAAGTTGCACATTGGTTGTGTCTGTAATTACAGAGGTAAGGAACGAAACATGATTCGGGACTTATGAGTAACCTTCCTGACTACGACTTCGACGTTGAGGTTATGGAACCTCAACGCTTCCACTACGCTTCTTGACTGAGTAGACTTTTCTGGGACTACGACCCCTTCTGACTTCCGTCTTCCCATGCTGTCTCCTACTCTACCAACCTACCGTAGTGGCTGAGCTACTGCACTCGAACTCGTTCGAGGTTCTCAGCCACTACCTGTCCCTCCGGACCGCACCACGCCAGGTACCCCAGCGTCTCAGCCTGCGCTGACCTGACTTGATTCAGAGACTTTGGGGCTCAATAAAGTGGACGGGCAACGGTCCCGGCTCTTGGCGGGAACCAGTCCCGACTCCGCCCCCTTAGAAGGACGAAGTCCCCGTCGAGAATGAGCCCTTCGGACCAGGTTGGGGGCGGGGAGGAGCCGGTAGGACGGGGGCCGGGTCGCGGAGGTCGGGGGGTCGGGGAGTGAGCCGGGCCGGGGTGGGGGTGGCGAGAAGGGGCCGGGCCGGGGTGGGGGTGACTGGGAGTGTTTCGGGGAGCGGTGCCGAGAGCGGGTCGACGGGACTGACGCCATCAGTCGGTCGGTGGCGCACAAATGGCCACGGGGAGTTCACGCGCGCTGTCAGTGTGGGAGCTGGTGGGGGCGCTTGCCCACGGAAGCCGGGGGCGCAACGAGGCGGGAGACCACTCCTGGTGGCGGGCCGCCCCGAGAGTCCTCTGCTCCCCAGACATCTGCAGCTCTGATTGTTCGTCGGGTTGAGCAGAGGTCCCGTGGCGGGGGCCTCCGCGGAACATCACTGCGGCCCGCGGGCGCAGCACGCAGTGCGAGAGGCCCCTGCCCCCGCCCTGAAGGCCCGCACGCCTTCGTGTTGAAGGCCTCCCTCCGCCTTCTTGGAGAGCCGAGATGTAAAAGCCCCTTAGGGCCCCTAGCGACTCCCCCCGCGGTTTGCCCCATGTCCTTCCCCGGCGGCGCCTCCCGACCGGCGGGAGCCCCACAGCCCCGGCATCCAGACTCGCTACTCCTCCCTGGTACCGGTCGCTGCCCCGGTCCTTCGTCAAGACCTTCGCGCCGTCGTCGTTCCAGGGCCCGTCCACCCACACTGCCCTGGGGGCCCAGCCCCAGTCCCCAGTCTCCAGTCCCCCGCGCAGCCGAGGGGCCCCCGACGCCCTCCTTAGCCCCCACGCCTCCACGTTAGCCCCAAGACCCCCCTGACGGGTCCCACAGGCCCCCGCGCCTGGCACCCCAGACCCTCCACCGGCACCGACATGCATCCTCGCTCCGGTCTCCCCTCCCACAAACAGGACTCTGGCGGTCCGACAAAAGACGCCTCTGAGACCGAGAAGGCCCGGCGGCCCCGACGTGCATCCTCGGAGGAGAGGACCCCGGCGCTCCTCAGCCACCTCGCGCCTTTCACCGGCCCACCGGCAGGGGCGCCCCGCCCACTCGAAGACGTCCCCCGCACCACCGGACCTGGGTGAGCTGCCCGGATCAGCGGACACCCAAAACGACGAAAACGGGACCCGATCCTTCTCATGAAACTCCGAGGGACACTTAAAGGTGGTAGGGTTGAAGGACCGGAGTTTTGGGTTGAGGACAGAACTCAGTTGTCGTCCTTCTTTTAATTTTTTGAAAAAAAAAAAAAAAAACTTTATTCACGGTCGTCACTGGACCCACGCGGAACCTTCGACATGACGAGGTTTCAGGACATTGACTACACACCGGGACGGGTCGGTCCCGGGGTTCCTTTGCCTCTGTGCTGAGCCTTTTACGAATCCTTCTTTAGTCGACGACCACTTGCGTCTAATCTCTCTTTGTTCGATGTCCTAAAGATCTGTGCCAGGACAAACGTTTGATTTTCAGAGTCTATGTCTTTTACTTCTTAACACCAGAATTGAGGTTCATCTTAGTACGTACTGGTGTCAAATAAAAATTCCGACGTATTATTCGTGATAACAAACTCACTATCTTAATATTTGAAACCTTAGGTGATACAGGTTAGTCTTTCCGAATTAAAAGTCTCACCAGACCCTCAATCGTCCTCGACTCAATGACATACGGGTCTCGTCGCTAAAAACCTGTCCCCAGTGATTTCAACCGGTTTCTAGGACAAAATGACATATCCTACCAGGAACTTCTTGTCAGTCTCCAAAGTAGTGTTGGTTACAGTCCCAGGTTCTACTGGACCATCAAGACTTTATCGTCGCTCATCCTCCCGGATCACCGCTGTCCTCGTCCACGAGATCTCGTGACTGAGGTCCCTCTTCCTCGGTGCACCGCCTTGTCACACCACACAACAACATCCAGGACTCTAAAACCATGGAGGAGTCAGATTTACCTAAGACTAAGAAGTGGTGGTTGACTCCGTTCTCTCATTACCTCGAAGACACAATCAAGATTACCACTTATTTGGAAACCTAGGTATTGACACAGAGCACCCATAAACAGGAATAGAACCCAAGTCACCCTGAAGGGACCACCGAGTCTACCATGTCGGAGACGGATGTTGAGCCCTCTGGGCCCAAGCTAGAGACCCAACCTTTTCAGGAGACCTCTTCCTTCACCGTGGGGTGAGGTCATGAGAACGGACCTTTTAGGGTGTCTACCTCCTCGGACCATTCGATGTCAGGTCCCCCAGCGTTTCTCAGTCTGCACTGACTCGCTGAAGTGAAATGAAAAAAAAAAAATTAAAATGAAACCCAAGTTATCCCAGGGAGGGTTTTAACTCTAGAAGCCTTTGACACTCAGACTGAAATATACCTTTGTTCCATAAGACGTCTACCTTAACTCAATTTTACTCTTTACTCCGGTAAGACCTAATCCCTCGCGCGCTCAGGTTACCGACCACAGGAATCCCCTTCTCCCTTTAAACGTGGGTCTCTCTGTCCACATCCCTCCTACCGTGCCTACCACCTCCGTCTAACTTCACTACGGAAATGTTTGGTCCCTTCGACGCCTAAGGACCGTCGGTCATTTACGATCTTCTCCATCCCTCCCTAGGAAAGCGTCTCGGAACCCTCTCCGCCCCGGGGCCGCCCTGGCACCGAAACCGGAAGACCGGGGATCGCGACCCCGTCCTGCAGGGACCCCAGAGGTGGCAGAGGTCGGCCACCCAGACCCCGTGGGCCGACGCCGCCGGTGCCCTCGGACGACGACAGGAACCCAAAGAAGACACCAAGGACGTAGCGGTCTCTGGCGGACCGGACGAGACCCCAAAACTCAGACACGGTACGTCTCCGTGACAACTCTCGTCGAGAGACTCTAGCAAGGTCTGAGTCTCACCCCAGACACTCGGCGGCGCCGGTCGTGGTACCTCCGGCCGGGCACTCCCCTCCGGACGTCCCGGTGGAACCCGGGGCACGGGGGACGTCGGAGCGGAGACCGTCGCGACGACAAAGCCCACCCTCCTCGAAGCCCCCACACACCGAGGGGCAGTCGTGCACCGGGAGGGAACCCCCAACGACCGGCGCGTGACGAAGTGGACGGGTTCGTGGCGCACCGGTCTAGGGGCGGCTAAGATCGGCGACACAGTCGAGAACACCCACCCGGGACATTAATCGAACAAAAACTCACACCCGGGGTTGAGTCTTTGGACTTCCACCTTCTTATGTGGGTGGTGTTTCATGTCTCGCCAATTTCCGAGAAACATGGCGTGTCGGGAAATACTACTTGTCGAGGAACTGTCGTCACCGACTGCAAGTAGAACGTCAGTGGCAAACGGTCCGGGAGAAGGATGGCGAGACGTGTGCAAACAGAGGGACCACCAAATAAAGTAAAAATTTTCAGAAAAAACTTAAACAATGTTATAACGAGGACAAAATACAAAAAAAACCGGTTCTCTGCACCCTAGAATTAAGGGACTGGTCCCTAGCTCGAGCGTAGGGGACGCAACCCTCCACCTTTGAACTGGTGACCTGCCGACCCCTTCAGGGAGCGACCACAAAGTCTTAAATATTTTGCGGGAGACAGTAGATTCGTGTGAGACCCGGAGCGACTCCATCCGCACCACCAAAAGGGCCTTTACGGCACGTCTCTTCGGAGACACAAAAACGTCCTGCACATTCCGGGAAATACTGGACTCGGGCGACTCGGCGCAGAGGGTGGGGAGGGACGAGACTCGAAACGGGAGTCACTACGACTCCCCGAACACCTAAGGAACGACACGCTACGGAGACAGTCGAAGTACGAAAACATCGACTGGTCTTGCAAGAAAAGGAGGGAAGGGAGAGGAAACGGACCGCGAGAAAAATTCCTAAAACTTGTTGAGTAAAGGTCACACGGAGGGCCACTTCGGACCGGACAAAAGTGCGCCAGACCTGATTTCACGGGGAAACACGTAGTGTGAGTCACAACAACCTTTCACGAACGAAAGAGGTGGTCGGTCACCCGAGACTCACAAATCCCTCACAAGGAATGAGTAGAAACGTAACAATGACGTTTTAGTTAATTCGCCACCAACTAGGCTTGACAAAGGATCTACTCGGACCTCTCCTGACCACCAAGCCGGTTCCAGAATACGGCGCACGCGACCAGAGTGACCCTCTAGGGGGAGAAGACACGTGCGAGACCCGGAATCCAACACACAAACCGACCACCAAGGAATCTTTGAAGAGAAGACCTACTTCCTACCCTTCTACAGACTGAGCCCTGACCCACCAGGCCCAAAATCGGTAAAGAGACAGGAAGCGGAACCCGGACAACGAGACCCGGCGCACAGAAGGACACACTGGATCCTCGACGTGAGCTGGCACTGGAGGTCCTCCTATAAACGAACCGGCCCGGGACTAGAGAATCTACTCCTCCTCTCCCCGGAGAACCTGGGCAAGACTCTCGGACTATTGAATGACTAAGTTGTTTATAAATAAATTGGGCTTAATTACACGCTCAGTGCCAAGGTCCATGACCTCTACGTAGGCACTTGTTTTGTCTCGTCTTGGACCCGAGCTTCGCCTCACCCCCTCCGCCTCTCACTACGCTATTCCTCGCGCAATTGACCGCCCGCTACCGACCTCAGGTGTGTTTCCCTTCTCCCCGTCTGCCGACCCCCCGTCCCTCCAGAGTCCTGCTACCCTCGGCCCACTCGGGAGGGTCTCGTCCACTGTAGACTCGTTCCAGACGTCGTCCACGCCCTTGTCCGGAGCCCCCGCCGACCCTTTCTCACCAGGGCCGTCTCCCCACTCGTGTACGTCTCCGGGACCAAACCCCCGTTGCGAGTACACACAGACTCCCCCTTCACGTCCCCACACGCTGGTAGCGACTCCCGTCCCGAGCCCCCCCTGTCAGTACCCCGTACTCCGGACCTCCGCCCCGAGCACCAGCGCCGTTCCTGTCTCCGAGAGCCAAAGAGGAAGACTCCCTCCCCGGAAGCCTCCTGAGACGGGCTCCGCACCGGACCGGAGGCACGGCACAGCACCCACCTGACCCCCGACTCTCCGGTCCGACCGTCGTCCCTGGCCAATCCTCCCCGTCCCGGCGGCGAAGACGGCAACCGGAACCGCAAGAACGGTGTGAATTGCAATTTACGGTACTGTTCTGGCAGCGTGCTTCCACACTCTTGTGTGCGGCGGGAAACCGTGCCGGGGGAGTGCGCGACGCACCGCACGCGAGACGACTGAGACGTCCCGCTGCAGACATTCACTCCCCCACCGCGAGTCCCGGGGGTGACGTCCACCTTTCCGGCGCCGCGAGACCACCCCGGCCCGACCCTCTGCCAAGTCGTAGGACCAAGACCGCCGACAGTCGAAAGTCACGAGTCTCGGTCCTCCCCCGGGACTCACTTGCCCGGTCGACCGAGGCGACAGTGGGGTGACCGGTGGCGTCAACGTCCCTCCTCACCCATTGAGTAAGTCTTTCGCCGCGCCCCTCGTAGAAGGCACACGGTCCCCGGCCCGACTCGTCTCCCTGCACCCGGAGCCCCGACCACTCGTGGTCTGCGTGTCGGACGTCCCAGCGGGCCGGCGTCGGACCGCTACCCACGTCCTGTCGCCCGCGACGCAGGTGTCTTACGGTGTCGGGGGTCGCCTCCGGAGCAGATTCGTCCCTGGGCCCCGACCTCCCCGGTCGGACGGAGCGCCTCCACGCCCAGTCCCAGTCTCGTAACGATATCCCTCTGAGCCGCCGCCTTCACTCCTCCCCCACTCACCCGGACCTCTCCTGAACCCAGGACCAGGGGTAGTGACTCGCCCCTCCGGGGTAGCAGGAGGGTTCTCGTCCGAGTCCCGGATCCGACACTGCCCAAAACGTCCCCAGGGACTACCTGCCTCACGACCCCCAACCCCACTGGGGATCCCAAGACCGGACTCCCCCACGCACACCAACCGTCTTACTAAGGGCCGGGGGGTGGTTTTACAGGCGCAGGAGGAGAGGTCTCGAACACTTCGCAGCCAAGACACCGTCTCCCCTTAGTCCCAGCATCCACCTTAATGCCAGCGAGCAGTCGACGGGAACTCTACCTCTTCAACAGGACCTCGTAGGTCCCCTGGGTGACCTCAGGGTGTCGATAATGTCCGCAGCCTCTACCCCACGTACCGAGGCAGACTGGATGTCAACGACCGAAACTCCTACGTCCTCCCCCGGGGCTCCGTCCCGAGTACCCCCGGAGATCCTCGGCCCCCGGAGGAGACGGGAGCTGGTCGTCCTTCTACCCCTGGAACCGGGACATGGACGAACTTTGACTCAAGATGGCTGTTCGGCCCACTCACCCTCTACCCAGAGGGTCCCAGCGGAGACCTTACTGAAATCAGAACCCCCTGGGCACGGCCGGAGGCTGGAGGTCTCGAAACCCTACTGCCCACACACAGCATTCCGTCGTTCAAACACCAGTAAACAAGGGCGTCGGTGTCCTTTCGGGGCACCCCCGCCAGTCCCTCTACACGACCTCTCCGACCCGCCAGACCCGGGAGCGACCATTGGAGACGTTTCGCAGAAGTCAGGAGTCCCGGACCCTGACTCGACCCTCCCCAGAAGACACAGGAGACCCCAGGTCCTCGGTGCCCCTCCGGGACGGACAGAGGAGTCCCCAAGAGTCGACGACAGAGGGTCGGGGGGCCGGACACAGAAATATTTCCACCAAAAGAACGACACGAAAGTCTCGTCGACAAGTCTATCAGACAAGGACAAAGGGACAGTACCCCTCGGACCCTCAGACGCGAGACCGTCGTTGAAACACAAAATCCCCTCGCCCAAAGAGACCGGACGGGGCGGGACTACACTCACCTCCCCCAGAACGAGACTACTCGCGGCACCTGTGTGGACTCCCACCCGAAGACGATTTCTATGCCAAAAGGTCACCAGGACAAAATACAATAATTTACGGAAAATAAAACAGACCTCCGTAAAACTTTGTCAATTCAAATTTCACTTTAAGGTGGGGGGGAGGGCGGTCGGGAATGTAGAGACAGATTGCATCCTCTAGACCCGCGAAACCCCAATTAAAAATCTACTCATGTTCTCACTGAATCTCTTTTCATTCAGGGACTACTACAACCCGTATAAGAAACAAAAATTTGAAGAATTTTTGTTCTCGACCTCCTTGATAAAGAGAGGAGGCTCGCAGCACTTCCGGGCGCCTCCAACACCCACCTCTACTTGTCCGGCACGCGGCCCGGGTACAGAGGGGTGTAGAGCGAAGGGACGGAGACAGCCCCGCCGGGGCGGACCGACTCTAGTCGAGTCTGTTCCTCCCGAGCCACTGGGTCCGGCCCTCACTACGGGCGGGAGTGGCACGGGAGACGCCGGCGAGGCAGAAGGGACGAGGGCCCGAACGGGCGAGGAGACAACTTGTGTCCGGTGGACTCCTGACCGGGCACCCGAGAGACCCACGTCACCCCAGGGTCGGAGCCTCTCCGACCGACGTGTCCCCTACGATCCGTCCTCCTCACGGGCCCTGGCTCGCGGACCGGGAGGGAGCCCTCCTCAGCCCCCATCACCGACCCTTGGCACAGGGGTCCGTTCACAACCAAGACGCGGGTCCCCCTACCGTCTCGACACCTGTCTCACGGCGGAGGGACGTCGCGCGCGAGGGCCTCGCGGAGGAGACGGCCCGACACCAGGAGTCCCGTCGTCCTACGACGCGCCAGGCACTACCGGACCGGGGTCCGACTCCAACCCTGGACCAGAGAACGGGCGACTGAAGGAGAGAGGTCCCACCCTCAGAGGGAGTCAAGAGGTCCCCACTCCCCCGTCGAAGATCCGGGGAGGGGGGTTGTCTTCCCTCTGTCTCTTAGTCCTCCGGGGCTCCCTGCCCGTCGGACCCGAAAAGACAGGGCCCCGACGCGATGTCCCTTGGACCCACGACTCACGGGAAGGAGGACAAGGGAGAGAGACTACGACCAAGGAGAAACCCCCCTAAGGTCGGGTCCGCGACGTCCACTCCCCCACGCACCTCGACAACCACTCAGATCAAATCTTGTCAGCACCCAGGAGAACGGTCTCAGTGCTCTTGAGTCCCTAGTGATCGCACCTGACCCGGGCCCCGGGGCCCCGTCGGGGAGGTCCGCGGTCGACCGAACCCTGAGTCCGGAGAGCCGGCTCCCGTACCGGGAAAGACCGGTACGACGGGGAACACAAGGACCCGAGGGTGGCGTATTCACGGGACTAGCGGCTCCCGGGCAGGGGCCCACGGGGAGGCGGGGACCCCAGGCGTCGAGTGACCCCGGCCGTCTCCTGCCACCACCGGGACGCCACGAGACGCGGGAGTACGAACTGACACGACACCCCAGTCTGGCGAGGCGAGGCGCGAGGAGTCTACGCGGGCACCGGTGTAGGCGGAAGGGGACGAGGGAGCGTGAGGAGTGCCCGACGATCGGAGCCTCTGTGTCACACCCGTCGCCTCCCTGTCTTCTCCGGGACCCGCCACACCCACTCCCCCACCGCTCGTCCGGTCCCACCCGGCCGGGGGCCGTGTCTCTCAGGCTCACAGGGGGCTCCCGGTGTATGGCTGGGCCGTCTGCCCTCGCCGCCCTCTCGACGGACTGACGGGACCTCCGGTCCCGACGCGAGGGACCACCCCTACCGGTGGACCCGACCCGCATCTGCACCCCCGCCCTAAACCTCCAGGACCACCTGGACCTCTGGGTGAATTGCACCACCCGAAGGTCCTCCGTCGCTCCCACCAGAGACCCAGCCACAAGAACCTCTCCTGCAGAGTCTTCCTCACTCACACCCCGCGATCTGGGGCGTCCACCCAAGGTTCCGCTCGGTCCTCGGCGACCAACCGTCCTTCAACGAGTCCACCCGCTCGGACTACACAAAGTGGACACACGGACGTCTCTCACTACAGGACCGCCCCCTGCCCAGTGGTGCCTACCCACACTCCGGACCGCCACCCCCGTTCCGACTAAAAACACTGTCTGGGAAATTGCACTCCACCGCGCACACACGAGCTCTCGGCCTCCACCAAGTCGGACCTCCGTCGACACACGCACAAGTGCCTTCTACCCACACGAAAGGGCGCGACCCTTCTTCCGCGCACGTCGCACCCTGAAACCCTCCGTGTCTCCTCAGCCTAGCAGGCCTACCCGACCGGCCTCTGGCCTCTCCACTCTCCCGCGTCACGCTCAGACCTCGTCTCAGCCCTCCTCGCCCCTACTCCTCCCACCACTGCCGGCCGACGACCCGACCGGAAAGGGGACCACTAAAGTCTTCCGAAGGGAAGGTGCGGGGACAAGTAGGCAGAAAAGAGCCTCGACGTACCACACACCCCTAGCATCAAGGAGAGGCTGGTCCCTAGCTTGGGACACAACCCTCGAGGCTCACCACGGGCAACCGGTGATCCCTTCGGGGGCCACAACAAAGTAAAGATTAAACCTTAAGACCGACGTCACCCAGAGGCGACGCGAGCGCGCAAGGGAGCTCCGCCCGCCCCCGACGACAGCGACGTCGCTCGTACGGGGAGCACCGCCACCGCAGAGAACTACCCCTCGCGCCCGAGACCCGTGCACCCGAAGTCAGCTCCGTCCAAGACCCGAGTCTCGTGTCCGAGTCACCAACCCCACGAGCCCGAATCAACGGGACACGGGCACCCCAGAAGGACCTGGTCTCTAGCCTGGGTACAGAGGACGTAACCGTCCGTCTAAGAAATGGGGACTCGGTGGGCCCTTCGGGGAGGAACGAAAAGAGAACTCTGTATTAATTGTATAATCAAAGTGCACACATTGCACTCTAAGTCATATGCATGTCCAATGGTCTACTGGGTCACCCGGTAGATGTCCGAAAAAGGAACACTGCTCTTGCACACTCTAAATGGGAATCGTCGAAGGTCCAGACGTCAGCTCAGGGGGACTCAGGTCGCGTGCGACGCGGCAGGACCTGACCGCCCAGGAGAGGGACGGCTGGGGAAGTGGGGAACGCGCGGGGCGGACGGGGACCCGGTGTGGTGTCTCCGACACGAGACACTCATGTAGGGCAACGACAAAAGAAAGCTAACTCCGTGTCAGCCAAAGGTCATAACATAAAGTGTGTGACCCAAAAGTGCCCCTTCTTTGGAGAAATGACAGTTACATTTCCCTCCCTGCTCATATAGCAGTCTTGGGAGCAAAGATTCTGCATAACCTCGGTAGGCACTTCACCGAACGACCGACCGAGTCATCGACGGGTAGACAGCCGAGGGCCCGGGGGTCCTCACACTGTCCCCTGCTCACGTCAGGGAAATCGCCCCTCGACCACCGGCCCGCCCCTGTCCTCCGCCGACTCTCGAACGCCCTGACCCGCCGACAGTGGCGACTCACCGTCCGCACTCACGACTGCCACCCTGTCGGACCTCGGGAGGCCGCACCCAGGACCCCCCGGCGCACCCGGACGTGCGCTGAGACCCACCTCCCCACCACCTCGACACTCGACAGCAGTATTGCCCGAGGCATGTAAACGGAGACTTCGAGAGATTTCAATTAAAGGAACCTTTTGAACGAGGAAGACTCGTATAAGAGATTTAGACCCCTCGTACCGACACCAACCTTACTCGGACCACCATTTAGTCAGTGAGCATATCAAGTACAAAGTCTTTTGACGATGACTCGGGTCTCCTCTGGGACGCACTACCGAGACGAGCGCCTCCTCCCCAACTATTCGACATTTGTCCCAGTGACGTGCCAAACGGACGAATGAGGCTCAGACCTTATGCCCTCCGTCGATTAGCATCCGCACCGGTACATTGAAAGTAATTAAAATACTACGAGTCCGGCGACGCAGAACTCAAATAAGGAAAGGAAAATAAAGGAGAACGACAAGTGGCACAGTAAGCACCGACAGAAGTGGGAGACGAGAAGTCGGAAATTAATTGTTTTCGTTCTCCGACAAGCCCACGACAGGACAGTCAAGACAAGTTCCGGCCCCGGAACCCCATCCCCCTGGTTCAAGTCTGGTCTTTCTTCAGACGACCCTACGTGTCCTCCCTCAGTGGAGCAGTGCGGCGCTCCGGACGACGGAAGTCGGGACAGGCGACTCCGAGCAGAGGAGGGAAGAGGAGGGCGCAGGCGCACGGGCCTCGCCGTGGGGACCGCAGAACTGTCACGGTCGGCCCGACCGGACCTCGTCCACGAGTCGCCCCGCACAACTCACCGAACTCTCCCCGCCGGAGATCCACCGAGCACTGACCGACTCTGCCGCGACAACGCACCGTGAGAGATCTGCCTGTACTTCCGGTGAGGGTCCCGTCCCACAGGGGCCCGTCCGGGAGTCTGTCGGGAGTCAGGCAGACAGACCTAGACCTCCGACGCGACCCATAGACAACACCTCGCCCCCGAGGAGAGCAACGTCCCGTGTCCGCGACCCTACGAGCGCAGCCATCGACACCGCGGACCCGACACCCCGGACCCGAGGAAAGTGCACCCCAGAAGGACCTGGTCCCTAGGCGACGTAACCGTCCACCTAAGGGTTGGTGACTCGGTGGTCCTTTCAGGGACTGACTCAAAAAACTTTTTCGAAAGGACTGGGTTCGACACTTCTTCCGTTACCGTGGGGTGAGGTCATGAGAACGGACCTTTTAGGGTACCTGCCCCCTCGGACCATCCGACGTCAGGTACCCCAGCGATCCTCAGCCCGTACTGACTCGCTGAAGTGAAAGTGAAAATGCGTAACCTCTTCCTTTACCGTTGGTGAGGTCACAAGAACGGACCTCTTAGGGTCCCTGTCCCTCGGACCACCCGACGGCAGATACCCCAGCGGGTCTCAGTCTACACTGAATTCGCTGAATCGTCGTCGTCGTCATCGTCGTCTGGGTTCGACATTTCCGTCGGCCCTGTCTGGGACCCTTTACCCCCGAACCGGGGCCCCGGACAGAGAAAGCCTGTACACCGCAGTCGGGGCCAGAGGTCGGACAGGAGGAGGCCCCGGGGCGGGCGGGCCCTCGCGGGGAAGCCCAAGAACGACATTTGGAGTCGGGAAGGGTAAGGGACAACAGACAGACAGGGAGGTCACGCCCGCGAAATCGCTGTGGAGGACACGGGGTGCGTCTTCTCCACTGGAAGTGCCCCGACACCCCGAGAGCACCCCCGGGAAGACCGTGGAGAGACGGTCGAACGGGGCGGGGCGGGGCGGGGCGGGAGACAGATCTGGGGCGGGAGAGTGGACCGGCCCTCGGAGCCAAGGTAGTGTCCGAACCGCGGACCCCGGAAGCAGTCAAGAGGAAGTAAAGAAGAAGGGAGACGCTCAGGAAGAACCCACGAGTCCTACAAACACCGGGAGCCCTACAACTGTCTACCCTGGGTCTTTTGTGACGAGGACCAGGAGTGACAACGGACGACCATTGTTCAATCGGGAAAAGTTCAAAGTGAATTTTTCCAAAAAATGAAACGGACGGGACCCAGAATCGACACCGGACGTCCTAGAAGCCACGGCGGACTCCCTAGAAGCAACGATGTACGTTTGAAAATCAATCCCACACACCCAGACAAGGGTGGTCCTCGAAGGGACCCCCGAGACTACCATTTCCTGGGCGGACGTCACGTCCTCTGGGTCAATCTAGGAGCCAGTCCTTCTAGGGGACCTCTTCCCTTACTGATGGGTGAGGTCACAGACGGACGGACCTCTTAAGGTATTTGTCTCCTCGGACCGCCCGATGTCAGGGACCCCAGAGTTTTTTCAACCTGTGCTGAATCACTGATTGTAAAACACACACATAAGTCGCGAAGCGACAGTGCAATCACTCTAAAGGGGTAGACCTAAGCACACCGGCACCGGGGAAGTACAAACGACACCGACCACAAGACAATCTACGTACGTAAAATTAAAAATTTTAAGTAATAAGTCAACTATTCTTTTGGATCCATAGACAATTGTCAAAGAAGAGAGACACCGTAGTGTCAGTAACGGCTTGGACGGAGGGAGTCCACGAACACTCTACTACAGAGGTCACACATCGACCGTCACCTTAATCCAGTGCACCTAGACGTAAAATATTCCTTAGTGATCCCAAGTCACTTGACGAAGTCACAAAATTTCGTCATATCAGATAATTTTTCAAATACGCAATTATATAGATAATTTCTTTCTAAAGTAATAGACTTTACTCCACCCATACAATCAACGGTGAATTGAGAAATTTTTCCCGAAAGCGACTTCGGACGAAAAGAGAAAGTGTCACGCTCTGGTTTGTCTTTACATCAAAATTATTCTATTGCACTCCAACGAAAATCGGACTCGAACCTGAAAGGACCTCGCAAAAGACGAGTCACTAGTGTCCACAAAAGGGCTCTTCTCAGTCACCCAAAGGACTACAGGACCTCCCCGCCCCGGACGTCAAGCCCAGCCACGAGCCTGAAGGCCCTTGTCCTGGACGTCCCACACCCGGCGTCCGTCTTGACCGAGGCCGCTTCTCGGCGCACTCACGTCACCCCGCGGCGCCTTCTCACGGCCACAGGTCCAGTTCCGACCAACGACTACAACCATTTGTGACAGGCAGCCGGTGAAACGTCACAAGTATCGCGGCAATGGTTCCAATAGAGGAACCCATGTGTAAGAATAAGGGCAAAGGACCTCCTCCTTCGTCTTCGAGACTCGTCAACGAACCAATCGTGAGAATGGTCGAACATTCACAACCCAGAACTTGGGTCTAAAAACCTAAGATTTTTGACCTTTGAAAAGACGGCTCCAATCTCTCTGCCGGCACCTTTAAAGTCTGCCCTGGTGTTGTCTACCCACCGTGAACCGGACCCGTCCGACTCTGACAAAAACCGTTTTTTTCTCTTCCGAGCCCCCACAGTGACGCTTCAGAACTTCCACCCCCGGACTCAGGGAGTCCGTAGTCGTCAACCACGTCCGGCAGTCGACCCTGGGGACGGTCGTGACCATCCACACACTGTGTGCGTCCCGAGGCAGGGGAAGACGGTCCTCTCCCACAGTCCCAGACGTCTGGCTCTTCCCTCGAGAGGGGCCTACGGTCTAGACGTCCGCGGAGGTAGGACGTGAAGGGTCGGACGTCTCGCAGTCTAGAACGACAAATATTCGACGAGACACGTGCCACAAACAATGTCGTCGGACTTACCTGGCCCGGCCCCCCCACCCGGAGAGGTTCGTGGCAGGAGTCGCGTCTCGGGAGCATTCCCATCTCGTGGCAAGAGTCGCGTCTCGGGAGGCATTCCTATTTTCACACTACACCGACAATGACAAATCAATGTGCCAACACAGACTGAGAGACGCTGGGGTACCTGACATGAGGTGGTCCGAAGAGATAGGTGCCCTAAAAGGACCTGTTCTTATGACCTCACCCAACGGTAAAGACAGAGGTCCCCTAGGAGGGCCTGGGCCCTAGTTTAGGTGTAAGAGGACGCACCTGTCCACCTAAGAAATGGTGGCTCGACGGTCCGTTCGGGTCTTCACACTACTGAATTGGAAATTCCGAGGGTGCACGGTCCTTTTATCTAAGCGATGGCTACACTCAAAGGATAACGACGTCTTCGTTCAATGGTGTCCGGACAACCGAATGTTGTTGTGTGCAAATAGTGGAATGTCAAGACCTCCAGTTCAGACGTATTCCGGAGGGACCCACTTGTGACTCCACAACCGTCCCGAAAGACCTCGGAAATCCCCTCTTCGACAGAGGAGTGGAGAAGTCGGAGAGTTCTGATGGACGTGAGGAACTGATGTCGGGGGAAACACGCGTAAGTGTCGGTCGGTGCGTCGGAATGAGGCTCGCAAGGAGGAGCCGGTACCGGGGGACTGGCGTCCGCCCCTTCAAAAGGAGAACTCCTGAAACTCCTCTAGCTTGGGTGGACCTGCTACGTCCGACACGAGGGTCCGCACACGGGGATCGGCGTAGACGTCCCGGGGGAGACGGCACAACAAGGGCTCAGATTCGAGCATGACGAGCGACGAGCTGTCCGGTCATTACGTCTGCCCAACGACCCTGTTCCTTGTCGTTGAACTTAGCCTTTCGGTCGTTTAGCTCTTCTACCACCCGAGGACGAGGTTTCTTGGTAGCACGGACTCGATCTTAAACCCCGAGGAAAGTATGCTTTTCCTCCCCCGCTTCAGTCTGTGAAGGACAAAGGGTAGTCGGAGTAGTTCCCCATACACCTGAAGAAGGAGGACGTCGGTAAGTGTCCACCCGGACCAGTCCTCCCTCCGTCTCTGCCCGGTAATACACATTAGCTTCGAAGAGCCGTTGCCGGGAAACCACTGATTGAACGCTCTCTTGTCTCAGAGAGGACAATGGCGGGCTGACAGGCGCAGGGAGGGTGCGAGGACACCCGTCGCCTCGTTTCCGGTAAGTCGACTTCCCCGCTGCTCAGACGGAATCCCAGAGATCAGTCAGGCAAATTAGATGTCGACACCCTCGGTCACTCCGGAGAACCGTGAAACAGATTAAACATCAACTTGAAACCTCCAAAACGAAGGTCAAGGACTATGTATGGGAGTTAAGGACACGACAAACCTGTGTTAATGTGTCCAACCAGCGGCGAAGGGGTTGACGTCACCTTGACGGCAGACAAAGTACCCGCCCGTCTGGACAACGTCCGCCGGAGCCCTGATCACATCTCGGGTCGGAAAATTTCACTAAGTGTCGGTGGTCCGGAACATCGTCAATCTGAGAGGACAGAGACGTCTGTCGACCTCACCGAATATGTTGTAAGATTTCCCCGAAGTAAATTCGGACGAAGACCCTCGGGGACCGGACGTCGTCCCGTCAACCGTTCCCGAATAGGGTTCAATTTACAGAGAGCTTTAAAATCGCCGCAAGGAGAAGTTCCACACTAACCAAGAGAACCAAAAAGGACAACTGACACCAGAGGGCCTACACTCAACAAAGTCGCGGAACTACGCTGCCCTACTAAAGGGGTTCCTTCCGCAATTCGTGGCGTCTGACGGAGGTCGACCCTGTATGAGGGGGGTAGGGCGTCCACAGGTGTTCGGGGACGCCCGTAGATACTACAGTGGCACGCTCCGTGCACTCCGTCCAGCAAAGAGCCAGGGGTCACCGTCCGAGGAGACACAGCTCAGGGGCAGACCCCTCCGGACTGCCACCAGAAACCCAAAACAACTCTAGGACCCCCTTTCTCGAGACAGTCGAAAAGGCCCTAAAAGTGTTCGAGGTAGACATCCGAATTTCACACAAGACCACCCTGAGACTACAGTTCGACAAAACCACTTTTGAGGTCCCACTGTAGACAGTCCTCAATTAGTCGAGTGAACGGTACAGTCACAGAGACCCGAGGGCACCCCCACTCCACGGAGTTCCGGTTCCCTCGGGGACCCGGAGAGGACGCACGCAGAGAGACGACTGTGGCACACTCTCCGAGAGCAGAGATTGACAAGAGGAAGAGAAAATCGTCTCCCGTTAGACGAGAGGGCACGAGGAGGAGGAGTGTCACCCGCGACAAGGTCCCCTTGAATGAAGAGAAATCTCCATGGCGGAAGGTCTTTAGGTCACAACGACGGTTTTCACCGGAAAACAAAACGTAAAGAGAAAACAACTTATGAAATATTTTCGTTGTAGATGGTCGACTCTTCCCAGGTAAGGTTTACATGGTAGACTAAAAACGTTGAAGGAGGACCATAGGCTCCGTCAAACGGGGTCTTCCAGTTTAACTGGTAAGTATATAAAAGTCCCGGAACCCGAGACGAAATCATACTACAGACAGCCGGGTCATTTAAGAAACGTTTTCAAGTCGCGTCCGAAGTAAACAAACCGACTTCAAGAACTCGTACCAAGTTTGAGAAAACGAAACCAAAGGGAAAGGCTCCGGGACGGTTCTTCGTGACTATTGACCCCTAGATCATTCCCGGGGAAAGGAGTGACCGGGGGTCACACCAAGTCGAGACCCGTGACGGGCTCACCGGAAGTCCACATCGCCTGGGAGGAGTATTCCTCTCAACACTAGAAGGGCTAATTTCTTCAGACCCTTTCGGTTGACCGACCACCAAACGCAAATTCGGGGATGCTCCATTACTACATCCCCTTAGTGGGACGGGGCCCTCACTGAGGACCGAGTGTAATCTACGGGACAGTCGAGAATCTACCGCTATGAGGTGGTTCAGGGACGAGGGATCTTTGATTGTGTCCTAAAAGGTTGACCAGGAGTACCCCCGGCCCTCAGGACCCGAGGTCCCAGTCCTTGACCCCGACCCATCTTTACCTTCCCCACTTTTCCCGCCCATATGACCGCATTGTCGGTCTCGCCGACCCTGCAGACGAGTCGGTCTCGTCAGTGCCAAACTTCGTGGTCCGGGAGTGAGTAAGGGAAGGAAGACAAAAGGGACCACATTACCGTGTTTATCAAACGTGAATTGCCAGTAGTAGGAAGGGACGAAAAAGTGTCTTGCAGCATCTGAGTAAGTCTTCGGTGACATTTTGGTGTCCATCGTCACTTGTCTTTGAAGTAATGACGACACTGTCCGCTGGTTCTATTAGTGAGTCTAATACTGACTGCACTAAAAGGTCCTCTGGTCCTACACTCCTCAAGGTGCATTAAAGATCCTACACGTAAATTTATTGTAAATGGGCATGGTACATCGGATTCTTTTGCAAACGGGCATGCTGCCCGCGACTCCCACAAAGTAGTGGTGAACGAACTCGCACGGAGGGAACGTTGAGTCTGTGTGGGTCCTTCGGGTGTCGAAAATTACAAGGAGACTCTGCCTCTCTTTTGTTTGCTAAAGTCCACAAGGTCCCTGGGAGACCGTTTGGGGTTTCAATCGATGTCCAGTCTACTTGAGATGAATCTCGAACTAGAAACCCTTTAAACATTTTTTATAGTTTTTTAAAATTGGGCACTATTTTCTAGTTACGTTTATGTCTAGTGAATTTGTCAATGGTTTTCGTCAAGTCACAAAATCCTTTTGTCACAGGAGAATCTCTTGGTTTCTGAGTCCAAAACATCGTGAAATGGAAATTCTAAAATTACGAAAACTTGACACCACAACCTCTTCTGAGAACTCTCAGGGAACCTGACGTTCCTCTAGGTTGGTCAGGTAGGATTTCCTCTAGTCAGGACCCACAAGTAACCTTCCTAACTACAACTTCGACTTCGAGGTCAGGAAACCGGTGGACTACGTTTCTCGACTGAGTAACCTTTTCTGAGACTGCGACCCTTCCCAACTCCTGTCCTCCTCTTCCCCTACTGTCTCCTACTCTACCGACCTACCGTAGTGGCTGAACTACCTGTACTCAAACCCACCTGAGACCCTCAACCCTCCGGACCTCACGACGCCAAGTACCCCAGCGTTTCTCAGCCTGTACCGACTTGCTGACTTGACTCGGAATTCTAAAATTCAAGTCTGAATGGAAGATTCAATACTCTCAGACCTAATAGATCAATCTGTAAGGGTCTTGTAGTAAGGGTATCCCAAATGAGGTTTCTGGAACCGAGGCACGTGGAGACGACTGAATTGTCGAAACGGTGTAGCAATGAAAAGAACCACTGTCAGAAACATTGTCCTTATTCCATAACAACAGATTATTTGGGTCCATATTAATATGAAACACAACTACTGAGATATTTCTGTAGACATAGTTTGGCCGTTCGCATTCCTTTTGAAATTGTGGTCTATGATTAAGTTATGACTCACAAAGGATCTAGTGCACTTGGACTTTGAGTAAGACCGACCACAAAAAAACTCGAAGACCGTCTACCCTGTCTAGTCCCAGTGTACAGATGTTCCATTGGGAAAATGATCATAAACATCTCTTCTGTGAAGATAAAACTCGAAAGCCGCTAGAATCCTGGGTTTGGAGGGAGAAGAGGCTCACAGAGTGAGAACCTGTTTTTGTCTGGTCAAAAGAAGGAAGAGAGGTAAACCATAGTTATTTTCAATGCATAACGTTTCGACTACACCGACAATCACCTGTTTGTCATGACTTGCTCTACTTTGGGTCCTTTGGTTTCTTGTTCGTCTTAGGATGCATTTGGCAACAAACCAGAACTCAAAATGCACAGGGTCGATGTGTCCTCTGGTAATTCACTGCATTAATTGCGTCGTCTTCAGCTCCATGCGTCACGTGTCCCGGGCTTCCATTGGGACGGACCTGGGGGTCACCCCTAGGACTGGCCACGGTGCCGGCGGAAGGAGGGTGGGCACCCAAGTCTCGACAGGAGTCCAGGACCAGGTTTTACGTGGGGTCTCCTGGAAGAGGACCCCATCAACATTGTGAGGGAGAAAAAGTCCTCTTAGTTTCGTGTTTGCCGTGCGGGTCCGCGGTCGCAGGCTCTTTGGTCGGGCGGCGAGTGTTTACACCACCTTCAGGTCGTGGAGAAAGCAGAGAGGTTGTCCCCCGGGATGAGTTTATGTCGATGTTTTGTTCGATGTTTTGTTTGACCGAATGAGATCTTTTTGTTCGAGGTTTGTCTCTCCTTTGCCAAGGGCCCACATGTGTGGCCTCGCTGAGCTGGACCACATACCTCAGGTACACCGAGGGGTCGAAACTGAGGAACGAGGGCGACGGCTCGCGACCCCGTCGGCCACGACAAAGACCCTTGATACCCCGCCCCCCACACCTAGGAGTCCTGTGCACCAGGTCCGTCGACGGTCCCGGGAGGAATGGGCTTTCGAGGGGCCGACCCGACCGACGTGTGCTCGTTCGTTCCGGGGAGCTGCTCAGGGGGTCAAACAGTCAGGTCCGAACAGGACGCGTGACACGATGTCCGGCCCTCAGGTCTCTGCTCAACAACCCCGTCCTTATTGATGAAATAAGCCTTTGGGTCGTTTGGTTCTTCTTGCGCTCACATGCGTGGTGGGGGTCGAAACGGACTCACTCCTCGGTCCGGGGAAAATATGAGTTTCCTCCCCGCATTCCAGTGTGTGAAGGACCAAGGGCAGTCGGAGGACGCCTCCCCTGCACACTTAAAGACGGAGGACGTCAGTAAGTGTCCACCCGGACCACTCTTCCAAGGACACTCACTTTGTCCAAGGGTCTCTACCCGGCAATACACACTTCCACTTCCACTTCAGCGAGTCAGCACAGGCTGAGACGCTGGGGCACCTGACATTGGATGATCCGAAGAGGCAGGTACCCTAAGAGGTCCGTTCTTATGACCTCACCTAACGGCAAAGAAAGAGATCCCCTAGAAGGGCTGGGTCCCTAGCTTGGGCCCAGAGGGCGTAACCTCCGTCTGCGAATTTGGAGACTCGGTGGTCCCTTATCCGTTGTAGGGAAACCACTAATTGAAGACTACTTTGCGCTCCAAGAAGGGGCAATGTTACACTTCACTATGCAAGTGCACACAACCCCAACCCTCCACAGTGAAAACCCTGGGAATAAGACGAGTGGAGTGACGGAGTTACCGTCTCCTTAGGACAAATGTTTCTCCAAAAATGTTTAGTCATTTTATTCTCACCTGTGGAGAATCTTTACCCGTCTCTCAAGTTTGTCCGCCAAATTCTTTCGTGTCTACCTGTTTCCTACAAAGTTCTACCGAGTCGGCGGGATTATTAGCTCTTCCATGCGCTAGTCGCAGATTTGGGAGAAGGAGGTAGTCTGTCGTCACTAGAGACGTCACCTGGGAACTTATTGTTCCCAAACTTGACGCACCCAGGCGAATGTCTCCCCACAAAAAGTCATCATTTGTGATGTCGGGTTGTGGTAGGTCCACCGGACTTCGGCCCGTGTGTCTTGGTGTCTGGTCCTCCTTGACGCCCAGGCCTCCCGGCTGACCTTCAGTGTGAGTCGGACAGACGGCACGTCTCCAGGCGTGGGGTCGGAGGTGCACCAAGTCCCCAGTCGGTAAATACGGCACCTATGTGCACATAGGAAACACAGGGTCCGGAAGGAAGACACCCTGAAAATAGAAGTACTTCAATATAGACACACTGTCATAACAGGGACCTCTTCAAATAACGACAGAAATATTGGTGTGTATCAAAATTTATTTCTCGAGTGTTGGTTGCGACCGTTTTGGTTAATGGCACATTGGTATTACCACCCCGCCACACTTTACTCTCCACTCCAACAGGTCCCTCCGCCACGAGTACAACAATACTAAAAACTTTTGAATCCTTCGAACCCTTACTAATGTCTAAACACCTTTAACGTCTCTTTACAGACCCCTTCGGGGAACACGGACGTCACAATCCAGAATTTCACACTTACACGACGCACACAGAGAGGACACACAGTGTGTCATATTTCATGTCCATAAATTCATCTGACTATGTACCCCTTTCTCGACACTATGACTATATAATGACTCATTCCTTCCACCCTAAAGTAAAACAAAATTTTTCGATTCTTCTGAAGTAGATATATAATTCGAGGAGGCACAGACATAAATAGAAATGTATGTGCGTGGGACGTACCTCCTTCTTTACCGTCGGGTGACGTCATAAGTGCGTACCTTTTAGGGTGCCTGTCTCCTCGAACCGCCCGATGTCAGGTGCCCCAGTGTCAGCCGGTGCTGACTCGCTGACCCGTGTAGCCCCAATGTCTCGGACAGACAAGGTGCACCCGGTGTCGTCAATCCTGAGACTGACGGGCACCGGAGTCGTTTGCCCGAACAAATAAAGTACGGTACCTGCAGATCCCTCACCAGGTTCCAACTCTCGATTGTCGAGGCTCGACGGCCTCAGGGCGACAGAAGGGTAGAAGTAAGATTCGGTGGGGGACGGGGGGTGGGTAGTGCTCCCCGAAATAAAGAGCACCAACGAAGAGCACCGTCCTACCGGTCCGGGGAGAACCGGAGTGCACACACAAGACTTGTTCTTCTCCCCTCTCGACTCCCAGTCCCAGCACGGGAGGTTCGGAGAGAGGAGGCAGAGACGTTGACCGGACGGAGCCCAGGGGACCGACCCGCAACGCCCCTCCTTCCCCACACGCGACCCAGAGAGTCGACCGGTCGCACGGTGCACTCAAGAATACAGGGGCGGAAAAAAGGTCTAGATGAGACTACTCGTGTGTGAAATATTACTTTGGTACATCAGACAATTGTTTTAGCACAAACATTAAGACATAAGGTAGAGACCCGTCTCACCACGGACCACTCTCGAAGAACTCCCCACACAGACCCAGTCAGAAAATCCGGTCCTCGTCTCCGACTGGTTGCGGGGCCCGGGACACCACTGGGAACCCCGACACCCACGGAGTGACTCCGGGCAAGCGGCCCTCCGACTCACGGCACGAACACACACCCCCACCGGAACAGACCGCAGAAAGTCGGAAGGGCTACCCGGGACCCCTGGGACGCCACCGGCCCCAACGAGGGAGACCGCGGCCGAGCTCCTCGACGGGACAAAGGACTCAGGTACCCCGGGAACACTTGCGGCCCCTCTTCGATTAAATAAGAGGAAGGAAAAGACTTGTCGTAGGTCGTGCACATACCGCGAGTCGTGGGTGGGAAGCTGGGGGACCAGGTGCCGTGCATTCACTGGAGTCCAACGCACTCCGACAAGAGTCCGACCCGGACCCCCCACACCACTGGGGGGTCCAGGGACCGTAAGGGCTGCCCCTCCTCTCACGGGAAGTAAGTCGGTCGTGCTTAATTCGCTAAAGAAATGCCCCCCGTGAGGACCGGAAAGTACCGGGTCGGAGACTCCCTCCACCGAGGTACGTTTCCTCCCGTCTCCTCCCGTCTCCTCTCGTCGGAAACGTCCCGCGGACCCCGACCCCACCCCGGACCGTGTGGAGACACTCGAACCCAGACCGGTGCCGACGAATTCCGTGACTTTCATCTTTGTCGCTCCGTTTTTCGACCTGCGACAGTGGTTTTGGTTTGGGGAAACACGACTTTCGTCGCACAGTCGACGAGTCAACACAAGCGGAGGGACACTGGGGCACCTGACATCGGGCGGTCCGAGGAGAGGTACCTGAGGGGGTCCGTTCTCCTCTCACCCACCGGTAAGGGAGGAGGTCCCGTAGAAGGGCTGGGTCCTTGACTTGGGCTCAGAGGACGCGACGTCCGTCTAAGGAGTGACAGACTTGGTGGACTCTCTCCTGGGGCAGTCTTTTCGTCTTTCGGGGCCTCTCTCTACAAAAGTGAGGGACATCGGCTGCGTCCAACGCACCGCGTACACAAGAGACGGGAGACGGACGCCGAGCGAGTCGGACACAGACCCGAGGAACAGATCTCCGCCCACGCCCCGTCCCCACGGGGACCTCCTGGTTCGTCCACTCCTGTTCGAGGGCTGCGAGCCACTTGGGCACAACGCACGACGGTGCGACACGCCCTAGGAACTTTAACAGGACATAGGTCTGGGTGGACGGTTCCCGAGCACAGGACCCTTGTGCACAGGCGACCTGCAGACGTTTCCACAACCCCGTTCTCTAGACACCCGGGCCCCGCAACGACACGCAGGAGCCCGGAACCAGAGACCCCGTGTCCACGTCGTACTGACGGGGTCCCCGACGAGAGGGTAGGTCCCCACCCGTGCGAGTCGGGGGTCCCGCGCTCATGTCTGGCGAAAACGAAACGTCGAACGAGTTCCGGTGCGGGTTCCACGGTTGGTGCGGCCAGTTCCGGTTCGCTCAGTCGTGGAAGGTCCTCAAACTCTCGTTGTGGTCACTGCGGACCCTGCGGCCGCTCCTACTACTGCTTGAGGACCGGTACCGCCGGCTCTCGGAGTTGTGGCGTCAGCAGTACCTCTGTCGGGTGGCGCACGACGCGTTGGTGTCGGTCGTCGTCCCCGCGAGGGCCGGTGGGCCCCGGGGCCTCGGGGGCGGCCTCGGAGGGCGCCGGGGGCCGCCGCTGGAGGCCGACCACTTCAGGCAGTCGCTCTCGGTGCGTAGGACAGGGCTTCCACCCCCGCCACCCCCCTCCCCGCCCGCCCAAAGGTCTTTCTCCGGACCTCGGGAGAGGGGGCCCCTACTCCGCCCCTCCCAGGGTCGGGAGCCTCCGAGTCGCTAGGTCGTCGGCGCCCGGAGGACCAGTCGTCTCCGTCGACGCGAAGGAGAGCAGGAGGACCGACTCACCCAGAGGGAGGACTACCGCACCGGCCCGCCCTCGAGGACACCCGACGACCCCCCTGGGGCGGGAAGGGTCCTACGGGACCGACGAGGTCCCCCGGAAAGGTCGGGTCCCCGGTCCGGTCGGAGCACAAGTCCCGATCTAGAGGGGGACCGGTGAAGGCTACTAGGGAGGGCCAGGGGTTGTGGACCCGAGTCGCAGACGTCCCGCTCCCAGACGAGAGACCTTAGCGGTCCAAGGCTAAGATTTGAGATTTTCCAATCGAGAACGGACACAGACGGTAGGTGCACGGACCGCGAGAGAGGAGTGAAAGCGAGAGACACACGACCTCCCCGACTCTGTAGTCTGTTGTGGCAACAACAAATTGGACACTACCCAGTCCAGCGTAAGAGTCCCGCACCCGACGGGGTCCCTCAGGAACGACTCACCTCACAGACAAGACCACTCCCCTACCTGTCGTCGGAGACACACTGCACACTCCTCCGTACTCACGGTCTTCCGCCGTCTACGGCCCCAGTCTTGTCCACCCCCATCGGGGTCTCGTCCCACCCTACATACGACTCTACGACCTAGGCCGCCAGTCTCACCGGAGAACCCCGTCCGTCACAGTCCCTCCATTCCCCAACCCACATCCCCAGGGAGGACGACTCCAGAGACCCCCAAGCCCCCGAGCGGGAAACAATTGTCTCTTCTTTTACTCCAGTAGTAGCGTCGGACTCCGTCGGGTGACCGACCCCGTCTTAATGCAAAGTATGAGTCGAGATCCAAAATCTTTGTGTAAGGCCCTTAATTGAAGCCTTCGCAATGACAGAAGAAGCACCTTATCATACTCAATAAAACAAACTAGTCAAAGGTTTAACCTTAGACTTGATAAAAAGAAATTGTACTTCACTTGAAACTTCATAAACTCGGATTTTTACCTTCCCGCGGGAGAAACTCGGAAAGGTCCAACTACGTCCTAAGGACACCGAGCACCGTCCGTGAGACTGGCGCAGGGCACGCGGACCCGTCCCGTGCGTGAGGGTCCGGGGCCCAAAGAGGACGCCACCCGAGACGGCTCCGGTGTTGAGAATCTTGGGGTCGCCGTTCCCGGCACCTCCGTCCCTGGTGCGGGGGCAGGGGAACCAAAGAGGACCTGCAGGACGCGTCAACGCATCTGCGGCGCTACATTGGGTTCGGCGGGAGTCCTGGACGACGAGTACACCGTGCCGTCGGTGTGGTAGGACGACCCGACCGTCCCGGAGGATCGAGCCCACTCTGGGCGCTCCAGGTAAACTGAAGTGACGAGGACACTCGTCACCAAACCTTAAGACGCACAGGACCACGCCAGGAGGCACCCCCGTCTCCTCACCCTCGAGCCGAAGAAGGCTGCACGCGTCACCAAAAGACGAAGAGGGACAGAACGGAGAGCACCGAGCAGACAAACGGACTCCTCGCTGGTCCTCCCGTCACTCGAGATGCACCCTCGGCCGAGCAAGAGACGGAGGTCGTCCGTCGAGCGGTGACGAGACACTCCCGCTCCGCCCTGGCGGCACGGCGCCGTCTGGGCCACACCGCCTGCACTCCGGAGGGCCACCCGCGGACCGACACCCGGCTCGGGGCCCCGGAGTGGAGAGAAGAGGGGGGCGGGGGGAGGAACGTCCTTCACGGTCACTGCGGCGGGGGAACGTCTCCAGGGTCAGAGAGGGTGTACGTCGGTGGCACCACGACCCGCCCCGCGGGCTCGGGCCACGGGAGTCGTCGAGCCGGAATTCGCTCTCTCTCCGGAGGGCCGACCTGTTCAAGTTCGTGGACGAACGCCCGGGGTTGTGTCTGGAGCCACTCAGGGACACCCACTCAGGGCCCCCACTCAGGGGGACCACTCAAGACCCCCACCCAGGAGTACCCACTCAGGGGCCCCACTCAGGGGCACCGGCTCAGTGACACCACTCAGGGCCCCCACTCAGGGGGACCACTCAGGGGCACCCGAGTCGACGAAGACCGGCACACGCAAAGACGAGCTCCGGACATAGACTTTCCGGGCCGGACGAGGGAAAACCCCAGGGACAAGGGACACATTAAATGACCCAGTCTCTAACTAGACAACATAAAGTACGGCCATTCAGTGATCCTCGTCTCGACGAACAGGACTTTCAAATGAGACCTATACAAATAATTACACGAAGGTCACTTTAAACTACTCGTAAAAAAATTTTTTAAGTGAAAATCAACCTTCCATTAACGACATGTTACAACAAATAGAAATTAACCTCACTAGTGTAAGAGGCTATAAAAAAGGAATTACGTGAGACGACAGAACCACGACGGAACCGCTCCGGCAGGCCGGCCCGCCTACAGAAGGAACACGCAGTGTCACCGGTCCCGACCACCGACTCAGGACGGACCCCACCGACTGACACGTGGCAGACTGCCCCCGGTCACCCAGCCGTACCTCACCCTGACCGACATCTCTCTCGGCCGTCCACACCCCCAGTTCCGGTCCGACCCCACCCCCGGTCGTCCCGGGTCCTGTCACGGAGGTACGAGGAGCACCCCGTCGACCCGAGGCGCCGGGCACGAGCGACAGGTCAGGACGACCCCAAGGTGCGTGTTCAAGGTACGAAGACAAAAGGACAGCGTAGGACCCACGACGACCCTCGGCCCGTGAAACGGCCTACGGCCTCGAGGACCCTCCTGTCTCCACCGGCACCAGGGTCCTCGAGCGTCAGTGCGACTTCCGACCCGCGGCGACACCCGTCACGGGACGCACCGGTCGTCCACCGCGCACTCCGGGCACCTACCTCCACGGCCGGGGCGGTCGGACACTTCGACCTCGACACGTCGGAGCAAGGACCCCGACCCCCTCGCCGAGACCCTTGCAGGGCACCGGGCTTCCACGACGAGGGCAGGTCGACGGGAAGAGTGCCACCCAAAAAACAAGAAACAGTGAAAGCAAAGAAAAGACCCGCGTGTGCAATGTGTCAAAGTGCCGTGTCTCCCACGTCGTCTTCTCGGAAAAAGGAAAAGGTCGAGCGGAAGGGGGGCGGAAGCGCGCCAAGGTCCACAGCAGCAGGTCTCTCCAGATCGAATGGCAGACACAATCCTAAGGGCAAGACTACACTGAAGTCTACGTGTCTCTTCCGCGGAGGGACACGGGAAACGGGCGGCAAGGTCGGCAAACGGAAGGCGGGCCAAACGAGAGGCGCACGCATCAGCAACGGGAAAACGACCAAGCAAGAGGCGCACGCACGAGTGCACGCAAGCACGACAAGGACTTGGTAGACTCAGTCAACCTCTTCAGCGCGAGAGGCGAGGAGCTGTAGAGTAGGGGAGGACTCCGGTTTCCGGAGGAGGTCCGCAACCGTGCCGGAGCAGCAGTGTCAGTCCTTCAAAGTGTAGGTGCGCCGGGACAGCAGGTCCCGTGGTCGGCGCGAGTCAAGGCTGCTGCGAGAGGGGCACTACCCGTGTGCGCCCGTGGAGGGAGGATCAGATCCTGGGCGGGGCCCCAGGACACACCGCACACCCGCAGCGCGGGGAACAGAGTACTCGACCGTACGAGGAGGCCTGGAGCTCTGCACGAGATCCTGCTCACTCCGGGGAAGAGCCCGCACACAGTACAGGGGGACCACTCGAGACTCGGCCGACACCCACTTAGCAGACGGTAGAACCAATAGTGACGTCCTCCACCCCACGACCAAACAGGACCCGAGCTACCTCGGGGGAGACTAGTGGAGAGCGGTCTGTGGGGGACTAGATCAGGATCCGCCGTGTCCCCAGTGAGCACTTTTGATCTAACGGACTACCCTTGACGTCGAGACTCAGTCCTGGGCTCGGGGACCAATCTTAGAGGACACCTGAAACAGTAGTCTCTTTGAACCCTTTATTTTTAGCACGAATTTTTACTTCGAAAGTTCTACATACCCGTTCACTCATACATACCTATTTGACTTTCCAATTTTCTTTACTCTAAGAAGACAAGTCACACCCTAAGACATAAAAAGGAACGAAAAGGAGTCTTAAGTTCACTTTCACTTCAGCGAGTCAGCACAGGCTGAGAAACGCTGGGGCACCTGACATCGGATGGTCCGAGGAGACAGGTACTCTAAGAGATCCGTTCTTATGACCCCACCCAACGGTAAACGAAAAGGTCCCCTAGAAGGGCTGGGTCCCTAGCTTGGGCCCAGAGGACGTAACCTCAGTCTGCGAAATTGGAGACTCGGTGGTCCCTTCGGGTTCTTAAGTTACATTCATACTTCAGATTGCGGTTTTCCACTTTTGGTTTCGAAAGTTTCACTTTGTTAATGTCCTAAACATAAACCACCGACGTCTTTTGTGTCGGTCATTTAACGTAAAAATATTCCGTCAAGTCTCTTCCATTACCGTGGGGTGAGGTCATGAGAACGGACCTTTTAGGGTACCTACCTCCTCGGACCACCCGACGTCAGGTACCCCAACGTGTCTCAGTCTGTACTGACTCACTGGAGTAAAAGTGCGTAACCTCTTCCTTTATCGTTGGGTGAGGTCACAAGAACGGACCTCTTAGGGTCCCTGCCCCCTCGGACCACCCGACGGCAGACACCCCAGCGTGTCTCAGCCTGCCCTAACTTCGCTGAGTCGTCGTCGTCGTCGTATTTCGTCAATCGAAGTCCTCTGTCACCCTTCATAGTAGAAGTGTAGCGTATGTACTGCAATTTACCGTTTGTGAACGGCTGAAGCCTCCTCGTTTCGCGACTGGACCCGCTGCGGGTGTCTGCACGGAGGGGGAGCCACTGGGAGCCGGAACCCGACGCGCCGACACAAACGACCCCGAGGCAAACCTTGAACGCCTGCTCCCGTCGTTTATCTTGAATTGTCGAGTGAGGCGAGAGTCACAACTAAGTTCAGAAAAGAGCACGTTTCCGGCGGCAAAAGCTTCGGGTCCCTTCGCTGGCAACTTCCGGAGGTTCGCACACCCTCAGCCGAGACCCCTCCTTCCCCCAAAAAGTCCCCCGTCCACCCACCGTACCTCGACAAGTGAGGTCTTCGTTCCCGAACTCGACCTACCGGGAAGTCCCGGGCCCCGACCGCCTCTCGGACGGACACTCCCGTCCTCCCACTCCGGCCGCGTCCGGACACTGAGTCGGAGGACAGAGCAGGGGCCCCTTAGACCGGAGGGACGTCCCAGGAGCACTCAACCCCACTGACCGCAGTCCACGGGTACATCAAGAAGTAAGTCGGTCACAAGGACTCGTAGACGATGCCAGCCACGACCCCACTTGGCACTTGTCTGGGGTCCCAGGGACGGGAGCCCTCGACTGCGAGTCACAGCCCCCCGTCTACCTACGGACGTCAGTCGTGAGGTCCCTGACCGACTTCCACCTCTCCCTCTGTCACGACCCCCAGTTCCGACCGCGACGACACCTCACTCCCACCGTACCCCGTCCGCAACCTCCACCTCCTCTGGGACCCCCCACCCCGTGTCTCCAAGGGGGGCGTGACCCTACCACCCCGTCCCCTCCTCCCTCCGGAGGCCCGACCTTCCCCGTCCACGTGGCCCGGCTCTCCCGGTCCTCCGCCGGGCCCTCGTAGAGGGCCCCGCGCCGAGGGAACCGCAGTCTCGCACTGGAGGTCCACCCGTCGACCTGCCGTCCTCCCTACCCCCCTCCAGTCCCGTCACCAGCCGCCACCCCCGCCGGTCCGCCACCCCTGCCCGACAACCGACCTCGAACCCCTACTGTTTATCGGGACCTGTGTCGGGTCCGGCGTCCGTCACACAGTACAGTCACCCTCCGTGCCAGTCCGACCTCTTTGCCGGCCTCCCCTGCGACACGTGGGGCTATGGACGTGCGGACAAGCAGCTGAGAGCCCGGAGTGAGACGTGCACACGAGACGAAGTGCTCACGCACGTGCCGGGACGTCGGGTGTGTGGGTGGTGGACACGGACGTCATCGGCCGAGGACCAGTGGGGGCCCACGCCACCCCGGGACCGAGGCCTCCGTCGGGCCCCCGGGACGCCACTCCTGTGTCGGCCACGGCCGACCCGGGAACAAAGAGACGACCCCTGCAGTCTCCTGCCCTCGCCTCCCGGACGGACCCGGTAACCCGGTCCGAGTCGGNTTCCCCCGCAACCACCGGTTAAGTTTCCCTGGATCCCCGCAAAGGACCCGCCACTCGAGGGAACCGTGACGACTCCCGGGGACTAACTAGGTGGGCCCCAACTAGGGTGGGGGACGACGCTCCCTCCCGGTGTTTGGTTTCGGGGGCTTGACGGGCGGGTGGGGTTGACCCTAGAACTGCCAGGCCCCGTCTCAACACGGGCCCTTTTCGGGTGAGCGAGGTGCCCTGAGGCAGGTCCCAGAGACGAACCTTTCTCCGGTCCCCGCCGTGGGAGGTAGATGGGTGGGTTTGGGATAACTGCAGTTACCCCCGCCTCGGCAGAGGACGAGAGGTCTCGGGACTCGACGACCCAGGGGCGGGTGAGCCGGTCGTCAGACGTCGCACGGGCACACGGAGAGGGTTGTACCGAAGCAGGTCGAGGAGGTCGTGGAGTTCGCCATGTAAACGGGAGCCAGGGACCCCAGCCTAGTGCAGAGTCCCCTAAACGCCCACCGGGCCCGTTCCCGACAGCCGGTTGCACAGCTGGGGGGGAGGGTGGGCTCTTACAGCCCCTGGGAAGCCGGCCCGGGCCGCAAGGCTCCGCAGTCCACACGGGTTCCAGCCTCCCGCACCATAGCAAGCAAGTAGAACGAGGAAACCGTGTGTGTACCGAAGAGGGAAGAGAAAAGACCCTTCTGTCACAACAAAGTCCCCCGCACGACGCCCTCCTCCCCCGGCCCAAACCCCCAACCACCCTCGCCCACGACACGACCCTACTTCGGGAAATAGGAGTGTAGAAGGACACCCTTACCCTCAGACCCTAGAGACACCGGAACGACGGAAGTCACCGAAGGAGACGTGTCCCCGGATCACCGAAGACGGAAGACAGTCCGCAATGCCCCAAACCCGAAGCGAACCACCGGATCCGGAAACGGAACCGGACCCGGAACCGGAACGGAACGGAACGGGAACTTGAACTTGAACTGGAACTGGAACTGGAACCGGAAACGGAACGGGAACTTGAACTTGAACTGGAACTGGAACTGGAACTGGAACTTGAACTTGAACTTGAACTTGCACTTGAACTTGAACTTGAACTGGAACTGGAACTGGAACTTGAACTTGAACTTGCACTTGAACTTGAACTTGAACTTGAACTGGAACTTGAACTTGAACTTGAACTGGAACTTGAACCTGAACTTGAACTGGCACTTGAACTTGAACTTGAACTGGAACTTGAACTTGAACTTGAACTGGCACTTGAACTTGAACTTGAACTGGAACTTGAACTTGAACTTGAACTGGCACTTGAACTTGAACTTTAACTGGAACTTGAACTTGAACTTGCATTTGAACTGGAACTTGAACTGGAACTTGAACTTGAACTGGTACTTGAACTTAAACTTAAACTGGAACTGGAACTGAAACTTGAAATTGGACTTGAAGTGGCACTTGAACTTGAACTTGAACTGGAACTGGAACTGGAACTTGNATCCGTTCTTATGACCCCACCCAACGGTAAACGAAGAGGTCCCCTAGAAGGGCTGGGTCCCTAACTTGGGCCCAGAGGACGTAACCTCAGTCTGCGAAATTGGAGACTCGGTGGTCCCTTCGGGTTCTTAAGTTACATTCATACTTCAGATTGCGGTTTTCCACTTTTGGTTTCGAAAGTTTCACTTTGTTAATGTCCTAAACATAAACCACCGACGTCTTTTGTGTCGGTCATTTAACGTAAAAATATTCCGTCAAGTCTCTTCCATTACCGTGGGGTGAGGTCATGAGAACGGACCTTTTAGGGTACCTACCTCCTCGGACCACCCGACGTCAGGTACCCCAGCGTGTCTCAGTCTGTGCTGACTCACTGGAGTGAAAGTGCGTGACCTCTTCCTTTATCGTTGGGTGAGGTCACAAGAACGGACCTCTTAGGGTCCCTGCCCCCTCGGACCACCCGACGGCAGACACCCCAGCGTGTCTCAGCCTGCCCTAACTTCGCTGAGTCGTCGTCGTCGTCGTATTTCGTCAATCGAAGTCCTCTGTCACCCTTCATAGTAGAAGTGTAGCGTATGTACTGCAATTTACCGTTTGTGAACGGCTGAAGCCTCCTCGTTTCGCGACTGGACCCGCTGCGGGTGTCTGCACGGAGGGGGAGCCACTGGGAGCCGGAACCCGACGCGCCGACACAAACGACCCCGAGGCAAACCTTGAACGCCTGCTCCCGTCGTTTATCTTGAATTGTCGAGTGAGGCGAGAGTCGCAACTAAGTTCAGAAAAGAGCACGTTTCCGGCGGCAAAAGCTTCGGGTCCCTTCGCTGGCAACTTCCGGAGGTTCGCACACCCTCAGCCGAGACCCCTCCTTCCCCCAAAAAGTCCCCCGTCCACCCACCGTACCTCGACAAGTGAGGTCTTCGTTCCCGAACTCGACCTACCGGGAAGTCCCGGGCCCCGACCGCCTCTCGGACGCACACTCCCGTCCTCCCACTCCGGCCGCGTCCGGGCACTGAGTCGGAGGACAGAGCAGGGGCCCCTTAGACCGGAGGGACGTCCCAGGAACACTCAGCCCCACTGACCGCAGTCCACGGGTACATCAAGAAGTAAGTCGGTCACAAGGACTCGTAGACGATGCCAACCACGACCCCACTTGGCACTTGTCTGGCGTCCCAGGGACGGGAGCCCTCGACTGCGAGTCACAGCCCCCCGTCTACCTACGGACGTCAGTCGTGAGGTCCTTGACCGACTTCCACCTCTCCCTCTGTCACGACCCCCAGTTCCGACCGCGACGACACCTCACTCCCACCGTACCCCGTCCGCAACCTCCACCTCCTCTGGGACCCCCCACCCCGTGTCTCCAAGGGGGGCGTGACCCTACCACCCCGTCCCCTCCTCCCTCCGGAGGCCCGACCTTCCCCGTCCACGTGGCCCGGCTCTCCCGGTCCTCCGCCGGGCCCTCGTAGAGGGCCCCGCGCCGAGGGAACCACAGTCTCGCACTGGAGGTCCACCCGTCGACCTGCCGTCCTCCCTACCCCCCTCCAGTCCCGTCACCAACCGCCACCCCCGCCGGTCCGCCCCCCCTGCCCGACAACCGACCTCGAACCCCCACTGTTTATCGGGACCTGTGTCGGGTCCGGCGTCCGCCACACAGTACAGTCACCCTCCGTGCCAGTCCGACCTCTTTGCCGGCCTCTCCTGCGACACGTGGGGCTATGGACGTGCGGACAAGCAGCTGAGAGCCCGGAGTGAGACGTGCACACGGGACGAAGTGCTCACGCACGTGCCGGGACGTCGGGTGTGTGGGTGGTGGACACGGACGTCATCGGCCGAGGACCAGTGGGGGCCCACGCCACCCCGGGACCGAGGCCTCCGTCGGGCCCCCGGGACGCCACTCCTGTGTCGGCCACGGCCGACCCGGGAACAAAGAGACGACCCCTGCAGTCTCCTGCCCTCGCCTCCCGGACGGACCCGGTAACCCGGTCCGAGTCGGGACAAGGACGGTTAGGCCCGTGGGTGGACGGTCACAGGTCGCCGGGGCGGTCCCGATCCGCGTCGGGGCGACGGTGTCGGCGGGTCCCTGGCACGCGCACACACGTGAACACCCGCCGCTCCCACGAGGTCCTCCGCAATCTTACGCTCCCCCTTCTTCGACTATGGAGGCGATTGGGTCGGAGCGGACGGGGGCCTCAGAGCAGTCCCTCCTGGGGGCGGTCCTGCCGTCCCCCACGTCGGGACCCCGCGGGACGGACGGGTGAGACCCAGGCGGACGACCCGGCGGACACGTGTGAGGCTCAGAGGAGTCTCCCGCCCGTCGCGAGCGGACCACGGACCATGGGACGACCACGGTCAAGTAGACCCCGCACGGGGGAGTCTACGGGGGTCCCGGGGCGACGGTCAGTGTGAGGACTTGCGACTGACCCCCCATTCCCCGGGGCCCTCGGCCGTGCCTCGGAGGCATCGGGCCGAAGTGCAGGTGAGACACCAAACCCCTTTTGCCTGAAAAGTCACTTTGTTCGTCTCTTCGAAATTTTCCTCCCAGCCACTTACACGGAGCGACGGGACGGACGTCGAGTCCTGGTGAAGGCAGCGGGTGCGTCCTCTCGGACCGTGTGTCACCCACGGGACCGGCTTGCCCACCCACGTGGGGCCCCGCCCTGCACCGCCCTAGGTCACCCCGGGAACACAACCAGTGGCGCAGGGTCTCAGGACCGACGACCAGCCGCTCGGAGAGGACACCCCCTCGGGTCGGACCGGCTAGGGATGCCGTACCCCACCCCACCCCCCGCAGAGACACTCCACTGGCGAAAGAAGGAGGCAAAGAGGACCTAAAGGGGACCTAAACCAAGAGGGACCGTCGCAGCGAAGGCTACAGTCCCCCTTGTGACTACTTCGTCGAGAGTGATTCTTGCATGCATTCCCCCGTCACGCACAGAAACTTGTTCCAGTACAAAAATTTCCGTCGAAGATCCAACCTTGGCAGCGGACTCAGTGGGGGACTCCGGGACTGCGGAGGGGACTCGGGCAGGGGAACCGGGGCAGCGGGGCACAGACCCGTCGTCGACGGAGGGGACTCGGGCACAGGCGGTGGGCGCGTGGGAGCAGACGCGAGGGGAGACCGAGAGGGACCCGAGGGTCGAGTCGAACAGAGGCACAGGACGAGGGACGGCGACGGAGGGCGACCGGACAGGGGGCACAGCCGACGGACGAGGCGGGTCGGCAGTCGGCAGGACACGTCTGTTCTAGACCCAGTCCCCGGTAGTCTCGGTGGGACCCGAGGTAGAACGAGTCTCCGCCGGCAACCGAGTCATTGTGGCGTGTCGAACCGGCGGACGAGGACAACAGGGGAGGGTTGACGTACCAAGACGCCACCGACCCCGTGTCGCGTGTCGCCGGGCGGACGGACGGTAGGGCGGACTGGGAAGGAGGTCCAAGGACGAGCCGGCAGTCGACAGTAGTCCGCGAGGACGGGGCCGGGACGGGGAGGGGGAGGGGGCAGGGGGGAGGAGACAGGGGACAGGTGCCGGGAGGGGACAGGTGGGCAGGTGGGAAGTCAGGGCGAGTAGGACCGACGAAAAGGAGCCTCGTGAGTAGAGGGAGACGGGGGTCGGGATCCGACTTCGGAGACCGAGGGGGGTCCCCGGTACCACCGACCACGTGGTCGAGCACCGCCCACACCCGACGACTCGTGACCTCTCCACCGGGGGGAAGGGAACCCGCCCGAGGTAGGAGGGCGGGACCGAAAGAGGAGTAAGACATTTTTGTTACTGAGACGTTCACTAGTGACGTCTGCAGGTCTGCCGAGTCGACGACGTCGCGGGGAGGAGGACGGGCCGGGGACGGGGGATGGGGACACGCCGGGGACGGGACACGGCGGGGACACAGTGACCGCGGGGCTCAGGGCGAACCTCCTGCCCCGAGACACACGGCGGGGGGTGGGGCGACACAGTGAGAGCAGCCCGAAGGCACTACTAACAAGCACCCTGCAACGACTTTAGCTCTCTGCACCCTTTCTATTGTTTTGGGTGTTTGGGTGCCAACGATGGCGCACAAGTGAGACCTACACACTCCCACCCAGAGGAAGAGAGGAAGGAAAGGACATTAACCAAGAGCGACCGGGGAGCCTCGGGGGTCGTCTTCCCCGAGGGGCTCGAGTGGGGCAGAGGACCCGAAACCCTGCCCACGCACTCTCGGGTCTCCTGTGCGGCGAGACCGAAGTACGCAGCGGCGGTCGTCGCTGGAATAAAAAACCCACCGCAAACGTGAGGTCCACACCATAGACTCGGTGCGCGTCGCAGGGAGTCGAACTCCATTTGGTCTCACTCACACTAGACCACCTTCGGTTCACAAAGTAAAGTGCACAGCCCACCTCTTCAGAAGCCACATTAATCCTTAGGTAAGTTCCTCGAAGGGCTGCTGAAGGAGTACCTACTACTAAAGGATACATATTAGAATTTTCGTTTACAATTTTTTACAAATTTCCTCGGTAAACTTTTTAGTTAGACAATGCACAAACAGAAAGAAATTGTTAAAGAACGCAGCTAATCCTGTACCTCATTGTCAAACCTTCTGGCACTCTGACACCACAGCAAAAGACAGACTCCCTACTCTCGCCTCTTCACCCACTCACACACCCCGACGCGGGACGGGACGTCGGGCACTCGACTGACGCGAGAGTCCCACGACGGGCAGAGGTGGGGACCGGACCCTCGAGGAGCGCCGACACGACTCAGTGCCCAGGAGTACAAGTCACTGCCCTGTCCTGTGCCGCGTCCGGACCCTTCCGGACCACCCCAGGGACGTCCGACAGACGACGGGTGCGTCGCGAGTGTCGGGGCGACCAAGGGGTCGACTCCCCGCCCAGTGAATCCTAAACAAAACCCACTTTACACTTTCAGCGAGTCAGCATAGACTGAGGAACGTTACCTCATATCGACGGGGTCCGGGACAGGTACCCTAAGAGGTCCGTTCTTGTGACCTCACCCCACGGTAAGGGAAGAGGTCCCCTAGAAGGGCTGAGTCCCTAGTTTGGGCCCAGAGGACGTGACGACCCCCTAAGGAATGGTGACTCGGTGGGCGCTTCGGGAACGAAACCGACTTCCATAGTCTTTTCGTCTGAGTCTCGAGAATCTGTCTATCCCCGAACAAAAAGGGTCGTCCGACAGACCTCCTCTCCCCGACAACCGCGTCTAAAGTAGTCCCTAGACTCGAGCACCGGTGATCCACCACAGCACCAGGACGAGCTCCGTCTCCCGTCAGTGGTCCCGTAGACCCGAGAAGAGACCTTCCGTCACTAGTCTCGACCCGGTGCACGGGGGTGGGGGTCGACACCGTGCCTCTTCGTCCCCAGGGCACCCGAGCCGACCGCCGTGACACGTCACCCCGACACCAGTGTCCCTTCTCCCTCGCTACCCACACCCGGCTGTCGGTCGCCACGACGGAGACTCCGTGCACACTCAGACGTGGAGTGGTCGAGAGGTCAAGGAGCTCAAGTCCCTGACAGAAAGAATGTGACATCGAGAATTGGGTACCGACCGCAGGTCGTCCCAGGGGTGGTGGGTCACCTCTGGTCTTTCACCAACTTAACGAAAGTTGACTCCCTTATTTACCTGGAACTTAAAAGTCTCAGTTTCTGTGCCGTAAATCTTACTTGGGAGAATACAGGGTAAAAAGGGTGTTTTACATAGACTCCGAGGTCACCTGGTGTTTGACTGTGCATCGATCCACACATCAGGACCTTTGACGTTTCTGCCATTGTAAAAACAAAATTCTATTAAATTCCAAGAACCTTGGATAATTATTTTTTTCTTATTCTTACTGGCGGCAAGGAAACTTGACTATGTATCTCGACTCGACTCGTGTTTTAGTTCGATTCTGTCCTACATTTCTACACAATTGAATCTTCTTACACCAATACAGGAAACTGGAGGACCCCCGAAACCACCATACGACTTAACAACGGGTAGCGGGCTCCTACCCCTCCTACCCGCGGGCTCACCCCTCTCTACTGTCCGCCGGTGGACCCAGACCACACCCGTCGGGGACCAGCCGGTCTGGGCCTCGCCCACCAACACCTAACCCGAACCGACACACTCCCGGCCTCGGGTCGAAGGAGGACCCCGACGGGAACCCCGTCAACGACTCGTCTATCCCACAGAACGAAGAGGGAACCTCTTCCGCTGCCGTGGGGTGGGGTCCTGAACGGACCTTTTTAGGGTACCTGCCTCCTCGGACCACCCGACGTCAGGTACTCCAGCGATTCTCAGCCTGTGCTGACTCGCTGGAGTGAAAGTGAAAAGTGAGTACGTAACCTCTTCCGTTGCCGTGGGGTGAGGTCACGAGAGCGGACCTTTTAGGGTGCCTGCCTCCTCGGACCACCCGACGTCAGGTACTCCAGCGATTCTCAGCCTGTGCTGACTCGCTGGAGTGAAAGTGAAAAGTGAGAGTACGTAACCTCTTCCGTTGCCGTGGGGTGAGGTCACGAGAGTGGACCTTTTAGGGTACCTACCTCCTCGGACCACCCGATGTCAGGCACCCCAGCGATTCTCAGTCTGTGCTGACTCGCTGAAGTGAAAGTGAAAAGTGAAAGTACGTGACCTCTTCCTTTACCGTTGGGTGAGGTCACAAGAACGGAACTCTTAGGGTCCCTGCCCCCTCGGACCACCCGACGGCAGATACCCGAGCGTGTCTCAACCTGTACTGACTTCGCTGAGTCGTCGTCGTCGTCGTCGAAGAGGGATCAGGACCGGACCTGTGTGCCCGGCACACAAGATGACCCCCCGACCCTCCAAGACACTGGTGTCTAGGATAAACCACGGGAGACCTTCAAGGACAGGACATTTGAACGGTCTACTGCGATCTTATTTCTTCTAAAACACTTCTTCCCCTTTCGTCTCTACCCCTCACTAACTCTAAGTGACACCCTTACCTTGCACACCCGGTGTACCGTCGCCCGAACAGACTGCAGAAATCGTAGTTCAATCCCGAGACCCTCCCGCCGTCACCACCGAAACCACCACCACCACTACCACCACCACTACCACCACTAATACCACCACTACCACCACTACCCCACTACCACTCCACCACCGCTAGCGACCTAGACTCACGAACGAGACACAGTCCAAGGTCCTTTATGTACCCTAGAGACTCTTCCTCGAGTCTCTCCGTCCCCGAGTTACTGGCAGGTGTGGGAGGACTCAGGGAAACAGACACAAACGTCTGTGTCCGGGAAGAGTCGGACACGAAGAAGGACCTTACCAACCAACGGGAGGAAGGACACCCGGGACCCGGACTCGCGGTGCGAGGGAGCGAGTGAAGGGAAGGGCACGGCAGGCAGGCAGGCAGAAGAGGAAGGACCCCTTGGGACCCGGACTCGCGGTGCGAGGGAGCGAGCGAAGGGAAGAGGACGGCAGGCAGGCAGGCAGAAGAGGAAGGACCCCTTGGGACCCGGACTCGTGGTGCGGGGGAGCGAGCGAAGGGAAGAGCACGGTAGACAGACAGACAGACCAACCACGAGTGTCCGTCCTTCCCTTCAACGCGGACAATTGCCACTCGTCACGCTTTCACCTCCTCTCGCCAACCCACGACTAAACTGAAAGAGTGAGAGTCCGGGCGACACTAACAGCGTCCCGACCTCAATAGAGAAGTGACGTCCCTTGTGTCGTAGCTCAACGTCCCTGACACCCGCCCTCTCCGACCTGTACCACCCCCGGACACGCCGTCTTCTCGTCCACCTTCGGCTACTCGTCGCCCTGAGATCGCCAGCGCCCAGTCCTTTGATTAGACTACGTCGACTGCCCTGGTCTGCCCCGGCTCCTCCTCGCTCTCGACGGGCCTGTCCCTCAGGGCAGGTGAGACGCGAGGCGTCGTCCTCCACGAAACGAAAAGTGAACTACCCCGGACCCCCGACACCAGTGGACGAACCGAGTTGGGGCGTACGTGAACTTTCGAAGTGACGTCCGGGTACTCAACTACCCCACGTTCATACGTGTCTGCGTCGACGTCGCCGCCAGTGGACCGGTACCCCGCACGAGGAGGTGCGGGCACAACTCCTGAGACTGGACGGGGCAGGGTCCGGGCACCCGGGGAAGTGAGACTAGCAGTACCTTTCCGTCCCTCCGAAATAACGACACTGTCCTGACAACAGGTCCGAAGGGTCCACCGAGTCACTAGTTCTCAGCGGACGTCACGACCTCTGAACTCAAGCTAGGGACCCAGTCCTTCTAGGAGACCTCCTCCTTTACCGTTGGGTGAGGTCATAAGAACGGACCTCTTAGGGTACCTAACTCCTCGGACCGCCCGATGTCAGGGCCCCATCGTTTCTCAGTCTGTGCTGACGGTTGATTTGTGTTGCCAGCCGAACCCGACGACCCCCGTCTCGGCGAGACCGACCCTCCGACGGCACAAGTGAAGAGCGTCAGGACCACCGGCTCTCCAGGTGCCAGGTCCGGGACCTCCGCCTAAGACATGGACGGCTCCAAGCGTCTACCGCGGAAGGACGGCAGCGGGCGTCGTCCTCCTCGCCCCTCGGGGACCCGGGAAAGACTCCCGGGACAGGGGCGCTCCAGACGCCGTCGACAAGCCGAGCTACCCTACAGCGGGGCGAACCAGTGGCGTACCACGGCAGGTCGGGAGGCGTCCCTCCCTCCGGAGAGAAGGGTGTCCACAGGAGCACCCAAGGCATGGCTGGGATTCGTCAGTCATCTCGTGGGGACAAACGTGCGCTCTTAGACTCTGAGTCTCCTCCTCCTCCCAGACGGACTCCGGGCCCGGTGGGGGGGGNCCCGGGGGGGGGGGGGGGTGGTTGGGGCGTGCGGCGACAGTGACACGCCGGGCTCTACCCGCGTGGATCTCCGCACGACGCCCGTTAGTGCACTGGGTCGACCCCTCTGGCCCTCTAAGGACTACGCGTCTCCACGTCTACGCGTCTCCACGTCAGTGCGTCCAGCCGGAGTCGCGCCCCGTCCGCGTCCTCCACATTTCTTGCACCCCCGCGACCCGAACCACAGTCCTTCACTTCGTCCGGCAGACAAGACTCAGACAGCCCTCCCTGCTGCGCGACGGCCGGCTCGGAGACCAAGACCAACACTCGGCCGAGGACTCTTCGATTGTGCCTGACTTCCGAAAGTCCACTCCGAGTCAACCACGAGTTTAACCAGGCTTTCCCTTTGTCAAGTCCAACCACATTTCACGAACTTTTTGCTCTACAGGAAAAAGAATCGTATTCTCTCAGACTTTTCTAATCAAGTCTTACAGAAAAATTTCGACGCAAAATCACCCACACAACAAAATCCAAGATCTTCATCCCTACTGGTGTATCCTTTCAGTCGTCGACAACCGACAGTCAGTGGAACGGGGACCCAGGGCGGAGAGCCCTGTCTCCGTATACCCGGAGTCCCAATCTAGTCGAGTGCCAGCACGAAAGGGTAACTGCCCGTCTTACTAGACCCGACAAAAAGGGGGGTTTGAAGAAGTTCTCAACCAGAGAGGTGGACAACAACGACGAGTCAACGATTCAGCACAGGCTGAGAAACACTGGGACACCTGACGTCGTGTGGTCCGAAGAGACACAGGACCTCAAAGGAGTCTAAGTGCAGGTAACTCAGTCACTACGGTAAGTTTGTAGAGTAAGAGACAGTAGGGGAAGAGGACGGAAGCGAGAAAGGGTCGTAGTCCCAGAAAAGGTCACTCAGTCGAGAAACGTAGTCCACCGTTTCACAACCTCGAAGTCGAGGTCGTAGTCAGGAAGGTCACTTGTGGGCCCTGACTAGAGGAAATCCTACCTGACCAACCTAGAGGAACGTCAGGTTCCCTGAGAGATCTCAGAAGAGGTTGTGGTGTCAAGTTTTCGTAGTTAAGAAGACGTGAGTCGGAAGAGACACCAGGTTGAGAGTGTAGACATGTACTGATGTCCTTTTTAGTATCGAAACTGATCTGCCTGGAAACAGCCGTTTCACTACACCCAGATTCACCACGAACGGTCGTAGACCGAAACTCTCCACCAGGACACTCTCCCCAGACCCGTCTCGCCGTCCGAACCCGCCGAGACCACGACTAAGGGTAGTGCCGGACGGGGGTGCGGAGAGACGTGAGTCCGTCGCTCCTACGTCTGTGAGCGCAATGGGTAAGTCGACAATAGTGCAGCATACGGAAAGAGTACAACGATGTAGAAGTATTGGTAGTAAAAATTACCGACATATTACAAAACTTTTACTAGAAATAAATTTTAACAATAATTTTGACATATAGACAGATTTAGTTGTAGATTAAATATACGAATTAGTTTTGATATCATAAGTTTTATACGTGGGACTTAGGTGTTCGTCTTTGTAACAAGAACTCCTCCCCCGCCCCACTCTCGTGAATTTCAAACCCTTAACCACTAAAGTGAGTATAAGAAACAATTGACAAAAAAAAAGAAATTAACCTTTTCGATGTAGTACGCTACAATTTTTTAAGTGTGCCAGGGATTCCCGAATGCTCTACTGTTTATCTACAGCACGCCCGTCGAGGCGCGGACCAAGAGTGGAGGAAAGTCCCCACGAGACACACTTAGGTCCGCGCACATACACCCACACACCCACGAGACACACTTAGGTCCGCGCACATACACCCACGCACCCACGAGACACACTTAGGTCCGCGCACATACACCCACGCACATACACGGCGGGGGCGGGGGGCGAGCAACACTCAATGTCCACCTGTGCGCAACGAGAGTGCACGGGCGAGAGAGAGAAGTACGTGCCACCTCGCGGACTCCTACCGCTACGGACCGTGTGTGCTCCCGTAGCGGAGTAAGTGCTCACAGTCGCACCGTACAGTCAGCAGTCGGCAAGGTCGTTCATTTTATGAGAAAAAATTTTTTGGCTCCACTTCAAGGGAATGTGCGTGGCGCCCATTCCTCGGGCGACTCGCAGAGGACCGGCGCAGACAGACGGGCGCCGGCGCGCCCAGAGCCAACGACGTGGGCCCGAAAGACCCGCACCACGCACCCGAGGGTGCCGCCGCCGCCGAGAACGACCCCTCGTGCCCGAGCCCCACACACCCGAAGACGTCGAGCGCCCGCGGCGGTAGCCCCGAGGGCCGAACTCTCGCGTCCGAGCCCTCGATGGCACGTGTCCGAGTGCCACACACCCTAGAAGGGTCCGGACCTGAACTTGGCCACAGAGGATGTGACCGCCCGTCTGACAAAGGACGACTTGGCGCTAATTGGTGAAGTGTGTCGTGTCCAGTCACCACCGACCGCGTCACGACGCGGGGCGGACTTCACGGGAAGTACCTTTGTCGCGTCGGTGCACTGGGTCGTCAAGGTGAACGCCTGCCAACAGGTTTCCTTTGCTTTTGCAATCGAGTTTTTCTTTGCACACACGGGTACAAGTAGCGTCGGGACAAATGTTATTTGGCTCTGCACCTTTATTGGGTCCACAGGTAGTCACCTGCTCACCTCTTTCTTCTACAGTCTGAGTGTGCCTCCCCATAATCAGTTGGTATTTTTCTTACTTCACAACGGTAAACGTCGCTTACCGACCTGGAACCCCCGTAATACCTTTACTTTATTCAGACTCCTTCTGTCTAAGGTGTGTCAGAGTGAATAAACACCTTAGATTTGGTTTTTGCTCGTCGCCTCGAGCATCTACGTCTCTCATCTGGACACCAAAGGTCCCCACCCCCCACCCCCTACCTTACCCCCTCCCTCAGTTTTATGTTTTATCAGGTCTATATTTATTTTATGTAAAGTCCATAAGGTATAAACTTTCACCGATCTGACCAAGGTTTATCCTTTTCCTCATGCAGTTCCGACAGATAACAGTGGGACGAATAAATTGAAGATACGTCTCATGTAGTACTCTTTGCGACCCGACCTACTTCGTGTTCGACTTTAGGTCTAACGACCCTCTTTATAGTTATTGGAGTCTATACGTCTACCGTGGTGGGAATACCGTCTTTCACTTCTCCTTGATTTTTCGAAGAACTACTTTCACTTTCTCCTCTCACTTCTTCAACCGAATTTCGAGTTGTAAGTCTTTTACTTCTAGTACCGTAGGCCAGGGTAGTGAAGTACCGTTTATCTACCCCTTTGTCACCTTTGTCACAGTCTGAAATAAAAACTCCCGAGGTTTTAGTGACGTCTACCACTGACATCGGTACTTTAATTTTCTGCGAATGAGGAATCTTCTTTTCAATATTGGTTGGATCTATCGTATAACTTTTCGTCTCTGTAATGAAACGGCTGATTCCAGGTAGATCAGTTCCGATACCAAAAAGGACACCAGTACACACCTACACTCTCAACCTGACACTTCTTCCGACTCGTGACTTCTTAACTACGAAAACTTGACACCACAACCTCTTCTGAGAACTCTCAGGGAAACTGACGTTCCTCTAGGTTGGTCAGGTAAGATTTCCTCTAGTCAGGACCCACAAGAAACCTTCCTCACTACGATTTCGACTTTGAGGTCATGAAACCGGTGGAGTACGTTTCTCAACTGAGTAACCTTTTCTGAGACTAAGACCCTCCCTAACCCCCGTCCTCCTCTTCCCCTGCTGGCTCCTACTCTACCGACCTACCGTAGTGCCTGAGCTACCTGTACTCAGAACTCACTTGAGGCCCTCAACCGCTACCTGTCCCTCCGGACCGCACGACACTAAGTACCCCAACGTTTCTCAACCTGTGCTGACTCACTGACTTGACTTGACTTCCTTGGGATCTGTAGGAGTAGTATTCTTTTTGGTTAAAACACTGATAATAAACCCCCACCCACAATTACTCTAAATAACACCACTGACAAAGTATATGTCCATAACTTAGTACTTTGACACGACATTATATGGTCAATATGGAGTTAGTTTTTACAAGAATTACGTCTTCTTAACAGTCCTCAGACCAGGAGTCCTCCAACAACTGCAAGTCAAATCTCCGCCAATACACCACCACCTAAGAATGGGCACATTAGGTCGCTCCTCGGTCCAGAAGGGAGAGACCCAGCGGGGAGAAGGCCGTACGGAAGGTTAATCTGCAGGAAGTCAATGTCCAAGTCGATGGAGGGCCTTCCATGCCATCCAGTCTGGGCATTGAAACGGGCGTGCACTCACACCACCCCCGTCGAGTCTGCGAAAGATGAAGTATGGTAGCCGTAGCCCGAGCATTTTCTCCGGCCCAATCACACACTCGTCGGCCTGGACCACTTCATCGTTGCGACGCACCAGGGAAGCACCCCCCGAGCGAGGGAAAACGAAGGGATCTCGACCAGGACGCCCACACTGACCTCCCACTGGTCGTACCAGTCTCGTGTCTCCTTCCGGCCCCGCGTCTCGACTCGTCGTCTGTCGTGGACGCCTTCGACACAGGGCACGGCACCGACAGAGCCCCGGGGGTCGGTCGTCCCGGTCGCCCGCCTCGGGCCCGCAGACTCCCGCGACCAGGAACAGGACTCGGCGGCGTCCCGTCCCTCCTGCCACCATCCTCCTCGGACCCCCCGGCTCCCGGCTCCAACCCTCCAGACCGCGTAGTCTTCCTCCTCAACCCAACCGTCCGCGACACCACGTCACCCTACCTCGTCTCTACGACTCTACCACCTAAGAGGCAGACGGAGACGGGGGAAGTCCGGTGGGCCAGTGACGGAGGTAGGAACCAAAGTCAGAGGAGGGAGTAGGTGGCTGAGGTCCCCAACCCGTCTCCCGTCGACTCCGGACTTTCGGAACCTGAGCCGCTACCCACCAACCCTCGCCACGTCTGCCCCCAGACCCTCTCCTTGGCTACTCTCGGCACGGTCGGCGTGCGACCCCTCCAAGTAGACCGAGAACGAGGAGACGCGGTCAGGGTGACCCCCGAAGGCCGCCGGCGCTCCCCACTGCGAACGTCTACGTCGACGTCCGCCCAACCGGCACGAAACTCGGGGTCGACAAGCCACGAGGGACGCGTACACCCCCAGACTTTCCTCGAGCCCGAGGAACGGGGGGTGAGGACCGTGGTCGGGAAAGAAGGACCATCGTCGTCCGAGTTCGGACTACCCCGACAAACCTCAACCGACCCCCACCCTTTGTCTGGACGCTGCAAGTCCCAGGACCCCTAGTGTCCTCCGGGGGACCCCGTCGACCGGACCCTCCGTACACCCGAGGAGCCGAGGCACTCCAGGGTTCGAACCAACGAAACAGACTACGAACCGGAGGTGGACGGAGGCGCCCGGAGGGACGACCGGCCACTCGGCCGAGGGGAGACGACCCGGCGGGACGACCCCGAAGCCGGGAGCCTGACGGCCTCCGCGACACAGTACGCACGGAAACTCTAGGGTCGAAAGTCACCGACGACCTTCCTGGTCCGTTTTCCGAGGATCACAAAATTTCTACGGCGGTCGAGCGAGTGAAGAGACCGACCTAAAGAACTAGGAACAAAGTAATAGATGACGACAATTTAAATCCTTGTCGGCAGTCAAATGTCGTTTTACAAGGGATTGGGAACATTTGAATTTGAACGGAGAAAGTCGCATGAGAAGTCAGTCGCAAATAAAAAGGACGAAACCGAGGAAGGTTCGGTGCAACGCGAGAAGACCGGGAGCGACAAGACACGAAGACGGCGGTCGAGGGGTCCCGACCCACAGAAGAGGAGCCGACCATCTGAGGCAGCACAGCCCCGACGGAGCACCACGAGCCGCCCGGCGGTGCCGCGTAGGGACGTCGTCGCGAGGAGTGAGTCGTGGGCTCCGGAGAGACACATGTCCGGTGACCCAGAGTGGACGAACAGGGAAACGAAATCACTGGAAGAGCTGGTCTGGTAATTAGTGAAGTGATTTTGTGTGAGAAAAGAAGACAAATAAACACCAATAGAGGAGCTATTTTACCCATAACTTAATCATTCTGCACCTAAAGGAACACACACCGGAGGGACGTGTCGAGTCTCCAATTTCACCGACGGACGTTACGACCTCTGGGCCCAAGCTAGGGACCCAGCCCTTCTAGGGGACCTCTTCCTTTACCGTTCGGCGAGGTCACAAGAACGGACCTCTTAGGGTACCTACCTCCTCGGACCACCCGACGTCAGGTGCCCCAGGGTTTCTCAGCCTGTACGGGCTCGCTGAAGCGGAAGCGGTCAAGGTAGTCTTCAGTGATTTTGAAAGGATCTAAATCCGGAAGAATGAACTTGTAAGGCAGGGGTAATGGAGCCGGTTTATACTTTCATATTTTAGATAAATCGTTTCAGTACAAAACTAGAAAGTCTCCGCCGTAAATTAAATGTCAAAAAAAGTTCACGCTGACGCTAACGACAACCGGGCGCACCGACTAAAGAGAGAGAGCTCTCCCTCGAGAGCAAGTAAATCGAAAGACAACAGGGGAGACTAAAGGGACTCGACGTCCTTCTCGGGAAACAATTATCACTTTCAACAAAGACTACTAAAGTAAGTTAATTGAAGGCAGGACTCGAAGATCATCCACTCCAGACCCTCCCGGTCTCCGAAGGGGTCTCTCTCTCTTCTCTGCCCCCACGTCTCTTAGGCCATCTTGTACCCTCCCAATCCCAGGATGTACATGGATACTCCAAAACTCCTTCGTGTCCACTTCTCCAGTACTCAGGGGTCCCGAAGCCACTCCCACCCGGGAGGACCCGGTCTCAGTGCGTCTGCACACGGGAGACTCGGTACGCCGAAGCGTTGTACCCCGACCGTCCCACAAGGCATTACGCCCGCGGAAGACCCGTTCCTCCCCCAGGACCACGGAATCCCTCGCAGACCCACCCCCCCGGGGACCGCGGAATCCCTAGCAGACCCACCCCCACCGGGACCGCGGAATCCCTCGCAGACCAACGCCCACCGGGACCGCGGAATCCCTCGCAGACCCACCCTCCCCCGGGACCGCGGAATCCCTCGCAGACCCACCCTCCCCCGGGACCGCGGAATCCCTCGCAGACCCACCCTCCCCCGGGACCGCGGAATCCCTCGCAGACCCACCCTCCCCCGGGACCGCGGAATCCCTCGCAGACCCACCCTCCCCCGGGACCGCGGAATCCCTCGCAGACCCACCCTCCCCCGGGACCGCGGAATCCCTCGCAGACCCACCTCCCCCGGGACCGCGGAATCCCTCGCAGACCCACCCCCACCGGGACAGCGGAATCCCTCGCAGACCCACCTACACCGCCGACTGTAGACTCAGAGTCGAACCCCCCGTCCTGTACCCCGACCTCCGTCTCGACCCCGACCCCTGAACCTCATCGGGTCACCTCTCGGTCGGGAAGAGACATGAACACACGCAGGGCGGCTCCAAGTGCGAGCGACGCCCGAGGTCCCCGACAACAAGCAACAATAACAACAAGCCAGTGATTCAGGACAGACTGAGAAACGTCTCAGTCTAAGGAAACGTCATTCTGAGGACAGACTGGGGTACCTGACGTCGTGTGGTCCGGAGGGAAAGGAAGTGGTAGAGGGCTTCAAACGCGTTTGAGTACAGGGAGCTCAGTCGCTACGGTAGACCGGTAGAGTAGGAGACAGCAGGGGAAGAGGAGGACGGGAGTCAGAAAGGGTCGTAGTCCCAGAAAAGGTTACTCAATCGAGGAGTGTAGTCCACCGGTTTCATAACCTCGAAGTGGAAGTTGTAGTCAGGAAGGTTACTTATAAGTCCTGACTAAAGGAAATCCTATCTGACCAAACTAGAGGAAGGGGTCCCCCAATTTTCTTGAAAAGACACACAAAAAGCCCCTCCCAGAAATACGAGACACACACAGACACACAGACACATGTAGACACACACACATACAGAGAACACATAGACACACACACAGACACAGACACACGTACAGACACACAGAGAAAGACACACATATATAGAGACACACACACATATAGACACACACAGAGACACATACCCGTATATACACACACACCCAGACACACACATATAGGCAAACACACACAGAGAAAGAGACACACACATACAGACACACGTACACAGAGAAACCCACACATGTAGACACACACACATACACACACATAAAGACACACAGAGAGACATACACGTATATACACACACACATACAGACACATATATAGGCAAACACACACACACATACACATATATACACACATATAGACACACACACACAGAAAGACACACACACAGAGACAGAGACACACATACAGACACACATACACAGAGAAACACACACACATACACATATATATACACACACATATCGACACAAACACACACGCAGAAAGACATACACACAGAAAGACACACACATATATATAGAGACACACATACACAGAGAAACCCACACATATAGACACACACACACACAGAAAGACACACACATATATATAGAGACACACATACACAGAGAAACCCACACATAAAGACACACAGAGAGACATACACGTATATACACACACACATACAGACACACATATATAGACAAACACACACAGAGAGACACACATACACATATATATACACACACATATAGACACAAACACACACACACAGAAACACACACATATATAGACACACATACACAGAGAAACCCACACATGTAGACACACACACATACACACATATATAGACACACACACAGAGACACACACACATAGAGAGACAGAGACACACATACACAGAGACACACACACACACATATATATACGCATACACACAGACACACAGAAAGACACACACACATATATAGAGACACAAAGAAACACACACACATAGACACACACACATATAGAGACACACATTGACAGAGAGAGAGAGAGAGACATACAGACACACATACACAGAGGAACACACACACATACACAGACACACGTACAGACACACAGAGAAAGACACACATACATAGAGACACACACACATATAGACACACACAGAGACACATACACGTATATACACACACACCCAGACACACATATATAGGCAAACACACACAGAGAAAGAGACACACATATAGAGACACACATTGACAGAGAGAGAGAGAGACACATACAGACACACATACACAGAGACACACACACACATATATATACGCATACACACAGACACACAGAAAGACACACACACATATATAGAGACACAAAGAAACACACACACATAGACACACACACATATAGAGACACACATTGACAGAGAGAGAGAGAGAGACATACAGACACACATACACAGAGAAACACACACACATAGACACACACATATAGAGACACACATTGACAGAGAGAGAGAGAGACATACAGACACACATACACAGAGAAACACACACACATAGACACACACACACATAGAGACACACATTGACAGAGAGAGAGAGACATACAGACACACATACACAGAGAAACACACACACATAGACACACACACACATATAGAGACACACATTGACAGAGAGAGAGAGAGAGACAGAGACACACATACACAGAGACACACACACACATATATATACGCATACACACAGACACACAGAAAGACACACACACATATATAGAGACACAGAGGAACACACACACATAGACACACACACACATAGAGACACACATTGACAGAGAGAGAGAGACACATACAGACACACATACACAGAGACACACACACATATAGACACACACAGAGACACATACACGTATATACACACACACCCAGACACACATATATAGGCAAACACACACAGAGAAAGAGACACACACATACAGACACACATACACAGAGAAACACACACACATAGACACACACACATATAGAGACACACATTGACAGAGAGAGAGAGAGACATACAGACACACATACACAGAGAAACACACACACATAGACACACACACACATAGAGACACACATTGACAGAGAGAGAGAGACATACAGACACACATACACAGAGAAACACACACACACACATATATATACACAGACACACAGACACACAGAAAGACACACACACATATATAGAGACACAAAGAAACACACACACATAGACACACACACATATAGAGACACACATTGACAGAGAGAGAGAGAGACATACAGACACACATACACAGAGAAACACACACACATAGACACACACATATAGAGACACACATTGACACAGAGAGAGAGAGACACATACAGACACACATACACAGAGACACACACACATATAGACACACACAGAGACACATACACGTATATACACACACACCCAGACACACATATATAGGCAAACACACACAGAGAAACAGACACACATATAGAGACACACATTGACAGAGAGAGAGAGAGACACATACAGACACACATACAGAGAGACACACACACACATATATATACGCATACACACAGACACACAGAAAGACACACACACATATATAGAGACACAAAGAAACACACACACATAGACACACACACATATAGAGACACACATTGACAGAGAGAGAGAGAGAGACATACAGACACACATACACAGAGGAACACACACACATACACAGACACACGTACAGACACACAGAGAAAGACACACATACATAGAGACACACACACATATAGACACACACAGAGACACATACACGTATATACACACACACCCAGACACACATATATAGGCAAACACACACAGAGAAAGAGACACACATATAGAGACACACATTGACAGAGAGAGAGAGAGACACATACAGACACACATACACACAGAAACACACACACACATATATATACGCATACACACAGACACACAGAAAGACACACACACATATATAGAGACACAAAGAAACACACACACATAGACACACACACACATAGAGACACACATTGACAGAGAGAGAGAGAGAGACATACAGACACACATACACAGAGAAACACACACACATAGACACACACACACATAGAGACACACATTGACAGAGAGAGAGAGAGAGAGACACATACAGACACACATACACAGAGAAACACACACACACATATATATACGCATACACACAGACACACAGAAAGACACACACACACATATATAGAGACACAGAGAAACACACACACATAGACACACACATATAGAGACACACATTGACAGAGAGAGAGAGACATACAGACACACGTACACAGAGGAACACACACACATAGACACACACACATAGAGACACACATTGACAGAGAGAGAGAGAGACACATACAGACACACATACACAGAGACACACACACATATAGACACACACAGACACATACACGTATATACACACACACCCAGACACACATATATAGGCAAACACACACAGAGAAAGAGACACACACATACAGACACACGCACACAGAGGAACACACACACACACACACACACACACCAGAATCCTCTGAACCTGGTTCGCACACGGAGAGACACGTAGAGTGTTGAGAGTGACCAATATTTGCTGCAGGAAGGGTCCTGTCGTTACAAGAGACTTCCGAGTTAACAATTGCCGACACAACACCAGTAATTTCATGTCGGTAAAGACGGTAAACGAGCAGACACTGTGTAAAGAATTCGGTAAGGGGATAATAACCCCGTAAAGTCAACAAAAGTCAAGACCAAAACAAAAAATAAATAACAATACTGACTACGACTCCTCGTGGGGCTTGAGACATTGAGACGGGTGGAGGGCGCGAAGGAATCGTAGTCCGGGGTCGGGTCTCTGCCGTAACCGCCTCCTCACGACAGCCGTCGAGCATGCGGCACAGGAGCGGACGGGAGGCCGAGGGGCTGCCCGACCACGTCGAGCCACCGGCGGCAACTGAACTAACGAGAAACGGGAGGCCGAAGTAGGTGTAGTCACAAAAACTTGACTTCACGGGGCCCGTGTGTCATTAAATAAACCTGGGAAGACTACGACAAAGGGACGCTCAGACGTGGGGTGGAAGGAAGACTACCTGAACGAGTCCGAAAGACGAGGGCGGAAGGATCTGAAGAAGAACCCCCCACCCGTAAAAATCGTGCCAGTGTCGGGAAAGAATCAGAGGGACAGACGAGGGACAGAAGGAGTCAGTGAACAAGTCAGTAAAGGAGTAACTAAATAAGTAAACACAAAAAAACCTCTTTTTTTCAGACGGACATGACTCGTAACTCCTCCGGTGCTCCACAACCACTTGGGGTAGGACCCGAGCACCCCCGGACTCTGATCACCCTAAGGTCTGACTCGACCTCCGCGGGGACTGGAATCGCTCCCCTCTCACGTCCCACGACCGCCACCCCGCCCCCTCCCTCCTCACGACGGACCTGTCCCTCGGCCCCCGACTCTCCGACCCCGTCCTACCACACTGACCGGACACCCCCCGCACGTGTGGGCACACACACACGTGGACACACACGGGGAAACACCCACACACACGTGGACACACACGCACGGAGAGACACACACACACCCGTAGACACACTATACCTCAACCGTCCACCCAGGTCTGTGTCGGCCCGCCTTCCCAGGCCCGGACACTCCACCGAACGTAACGTGATCCTTCGAGCCCAGTGAGAGGAAGAAATTCTCACAGAGTAGGAGACCGGCCAAACCTTCGCAGAGTCAGGAACCAAACGTAACGCGGGCCTTCGAGCCCAACGAGAGGAAGAAAGTCACACAGAGGAGGGGGCCAACCAAGCCTTCGTAGAGACGGGAACCGACCGGGGAGGGTGGCAGGGGCGGGAACCGACCGGGGAGGGTGGAGGGGACCGACACAGAGAGTGCGAAAACGTGGACTTCGACCCCCGAGGCCAGGTCAAACAGGGTCGACTCACAGGAGACGGGGACCCGAGGGCGAAAGAGGGCTTAAGAGCTAAGACCCTAGTCAATGGCCACGAAAACCAGGTTCGGCGACGACCCACGGTGGTTGTACGTTCCACTGCTCCCCGGACCACGAGACTGAGTTCACTTCACTACAATTTCACACCTGTCTTTCTACTCTTCAGCCGTGTCGTACCAAACCCCTGTCTCGGGAGGTCCCCTTCCTCGGGTCACCTAACACTCCCCACAGTCCGTCACCTTCCCCTGTCAGACGCCCGACCGCCCTCGGACCGACACAACCTTCTGACATCTCGACCGGCACCAGACTGACACCAATAAGAGACCTCTATCCCCTGGACTCGCCTCAACTCACCAACCCCACCCGTCCGAACTACCACCCTTCACCCGGTCACCACCTCGTCCGCCCTACTCCCACCCCGAGCCACCCCGTACAAAATTTCACCGTCTCTACCAGGACGACAGCCCGACCTCCACCACCTACTTCCGTCCCGGTAGTCCTCCCCAGCACTCCCGGCACCGGCCCGACCCCCAGTCCACGGCAGGTGCTTCTGTCTCCTGGGTCCCTCCTTCCTGCCCCAAACCAACCCCGTGCACCTCGAACCCCCGGGCTCTCCGTCCGTGAGGTACGTGCACCGACCTACACCTCTGTCCCGTGACAACCCCACCTCTGGCCGCGACCCGACCGGGGCGTGAGGGGGAAACGGAGTCCGATTTGGAGGCTCCCAGCACGATGAAAACGGATCTAAAACCGAATTTTACTCCGTAAAAGGAACGTCGTCTAACTTCAAAACCTCGGAGTCTCTCCCCAATTGCGTTGACGACAGACTTATTGAACTACAACGGACGACCTGTAGGCATTATGTTTTTTTTTTTTCTTAGGGAAACAGCGGTCCTTAAGGAGAAGAAATAAAAAATTTTAGAATAAAACCGACACGACCCAGAAACGACACCACCGAGCCCGAGTCGTCAATGGTGTGAGTCCGAGTCAACGAGAAACCGTGCACTCCAGAATCGAGGGGCTGGTCCCCAGCTCGGACTCAAGGGACGTGACCTTCTACGGAAGAATTGGTGACCTAGTGGTCCCCTCAGGGAGCGTCTTTGAAAAATTTTGTTCTCGAACAGCTCCGGTGCCCTGTGAAACGACGAGAGAAGAGTGATTTGCTATTCGGGACCCGGGAGGGGACTAATTCGTGAGAAGTCCCAAGCTAGTACACCTACATTGAGTCAGACAACAATGTCTAAACACAAAAGGTTTTGAAGAGGTGATTAACGACGGAATTTATACGGGGCCGAGCGCAGAAACGAGAATGAAGACCAATGAAAGAACGTTATAAATAACCTACAATCTCACACCGACAGACATTCTGCGCTGGTGCCGCAGAAAAGACCGAACAATACCCGGCAGACACTCTGCGTTGGTGCCACAGAAAAAAGCGAACAATACCCGGCAGACACTCTGCACTGGTGCCACAGAAAAAAGCGAACAATGCCCGGCAGACATTCTGCGCTGGTGTCACAGAAAAGAGCAAATAATGCCCGGCAGACACAAAGACGCAGGCAAAAGACACGACGAAAGGGACACTCCTGCAGACATAAACGCCCTCCCGAAGAGCCGAGTCTGCCAACCGGCGGCAGCACGACCGCCCGCCCACCTGCGGGCGACCCGCCATCCGTGCGACACCCCGGTCTCCCACCCCTCGAACTTCCTGAACCACCAAGACAGAGTGGAACTGGACGCCTCCCTCTCCAAACGAGAAAGTATCGGTCCTCCTACTCCGAGTCTCCACGGGACGACTTCCGTCCGAGTCGAGCTGCCTCGTCAGTCGCAAACTTCGGTCCGTCAGACCGAGGCCCTGGGTGCGAGGGTCGGAGCTGCGCTTGAAACGACGATTTCTTCCACTGGGGGGCTCAGTTTCGTCAGGAAGGTCTCTCGGAGTGTCAAGTCTCCTCCGTCGACCCCAACGGGGTCCCGTAGACACGGGTAACCGCAGGACGCTCCACGCTGGTCACTACCGGGACAGGGCCGGGAAGAACGGGAAGAAGACGTGCGCCCGAGTCACTGTGTGAGGAACGACCTACGGCCCCGCGTCTCCACCTTTCTTCCGACCCGTGGGTCCCGAGACCGGACAGTGCACGAGTGACGAACAGTTCGGACCTGCGTAAGAGCTTGGTAGCTTCGCCATCAGTCGCACCACAGTCCTACCCTCTAACACTATCAGCGATGTCGTCTACGTACGCACAACGTCCGCACAGAGACGGGTCGGCGGACGAACGACCCGAGGAGCTCGTGGGACCTCCGACTCCTCTACCTAATCCTTTGTCCCGCAACGGACTCTACGTCGACCGCAGTGAAGGCTCAGCCGGACAGACGAGACTCCTCAAAGGGATGCAGTGAGACACACGCTCGGCGTGTGGCGACCCAAATGAGAGGAAATTAGAGTGGCACTTACACGGATCGTCGAAGACTCACTCCCCCGGTGCCCGGCAGGGGAGCGAGACGAGTCGCTGCGAGTCGAAGGGGCACGGACCTGGTGTGCTCCTGACGACAACTTCCTCGGGTTTCGGCAATGAAAGAATTCGAGACTAGAACAATCAATGGTGTCCAAGTTCAAATAGTTCTCGGAGACGACCCGGGGAGTGCCCACACTAGTGTGTCCATTGGAGTCCTGACGAGAAAGGACGGACGTCCCTCCGACACCTGTCGTCACAGGACCCCACCCGTTGACAGACCAAGGTTCATAGGTAATGTAGAAGATCTTCCCTCACTATCAGCGAGTCAGTAGAGACGGAGAAACGCTAGGGCATCTGACATCGGACGGTCCAAGGAGACAGGTACCTTAAGAGGTCGGTCCTTATGACCTCACCCAACGGTAAGGGAAGAGGTCCCCTAGAAGGGTTGGGTCCTTAACTTCGGTCCAGAGGGTGTAACATCCGTCTAAGAAATGGTAAACTCGGTGGTCCCTTCGAGGATAAAGCAGAAGACCTTTTTAGGGTTCACTTGGAAAACCGGGTTGGAAATGTACAACTCCGGCGGTATAGGTCCTACCGCAGACCGGGGACCAAGTACGAGTCCATTAACAACTTACTCATTTACCTTTGTGTGCTAGTCAAAGTCGAAAAAGGAGAAAAAAAAATCACACATACACTTTCTAATCGAGTGACATTTTGGGCAAAAAGAAGGAAACGGTCTTTCGGTAGTTGTCTCTGAGGACGGAGATACCGTAACATCTCAACTAACTGTACCAAGAAACAGGGACCTTTAGTTTAACATAATTTTATGAAGAGCGCTAAATAAATATTCAATGTGCCAAGTCGTCGTGACAAACCGACCTTGACACAAGGGCGACACCGGAAGTACCTACGGACGAGGACGGACCTAGAGTGGGGTCGGACACCCGAGACTGGAGTACCTCCGCCCCCTTCCTAGATCAAGGAATCGGGACCACGGGGAAAGGTCACTTCCGCGGGCCGCACCACAGACCTCGGCCGAGTCCGACACTAGGACCCGAGGACACGTCGGACTCGTACCCGACCCCTCCTTCCCAACACGGGTACCGAAACAGCGAGCGACGACGACCTCCAGTGCACACGGCGGGGGGGGGGGGGGNTCTACAAGGTTGGTGGTCTTGGGCCAATTTTAGATGGCAAGAGTCCTGAAGGGGGCCACCAGACCACCCGTTCTGAGGTACGAAGGTCTCGTCCTCCGGACCCAACTAGGGGCCAGTCCTTTGATCTAGGGTGTACGGCATTGCTTCTGGGCACTTCGGTTTAGTCATTGACGAGTCAGCGAAGGCAGCACAGACTGAGAAACGCTGGGGCACCTGACATCGGGCGGTCCGAGGAGACAGGAACCCTAAGAGGCCCGATCGTATGACCACACCCATCGGCATGGAAGGAGGTCCCCTAGACGGACTGGGTCCCTAGTTTAGACGGAAAAGACGTAGTGTCCGTCTTAAAAGTGGGTAACTCGGTGGACCCTTAGAAGGGTTTATTTATTTATAAATTTTATTTAGAGGACAAAAGAAGAGAGTACCTCACGTGAACCTCGTGCACGGGGTCTACCACGAAATATGTCCCGTCGGAAAAACTCAGTCTCACCGGACAGACGGTCGTCTCAGAGGTCCTCCGTGTCCCCTGGCAGGACGGGTCTACCTCCCCGACAGTGAGGGCGAACGTCTGGGACCCGAACCCGTCGGACACGCCGGACCGGCACCACCGCCTCACACCCACCCCCAGAGGTCCTCTCGAAGACTTTACACTGTGTCTCGGTCCCGGGACTCTGTCCGGCCGACTACGTGCACCCAAGGGGCCCCGTCGTCCGGTGAACGAAGCCTCTTTGACCGGCACCGAAGTGATCCCGACCCGGTAAATAGGTGTGTCTCGGACGGTCGTCCGACCCCCGCCTCGATGTCGTGGACGTTAATAAGGATGGGATTGGGATTGGGGTTGGGGTTGGGGAGGGGGCGAGGGTCGGGGGGCGGGTAGGGGTCTGTCGGAAAGCCGGGTATAGACAGGGTCATCTGGGACGACGACTGGGGAGGACACGCGAGTGACCTAGTGGCCAAGGGACCCCCGTCCCAACGGTTGGACTCGAGGACACGGGGGGCTTTACACCGCGTCTGGGAGGAGGCCTCAAAAAAAAAGGACAAAGTCTCTCTCTCACCACTACCCTTTGTGAACAACTCGGATTAAAGAGGTAAGGGACGACGGGGCCTGATTATTTATATACATTTCCTACCAGGGGACCTCTTCCCTTACCGTTGGGTGAGATCATACGAACCCGAAGGGTCCACCGAGTTTACCATTTCTTAGACGTTACGTCCTTTACGCCCAAACTAGGGACCCAGCCCTTCTAGGGGACCTCTTCCCTTTCCGATGGGTGAGGTTATAAGAACGGACCTCTTAGGGTACCTGTCTCTTCGGACCGCCCGACATCAGGTGTCCCAGCGTTTCTCAGTCTGTGCTGACTCGCTGATTTGTTGGTGCCTCGTTGTCGTGTCCACTATTTCAAATTTTGTCTTGCTTTGCTTTCTCCTCGGACACTAAAGAGACCCTTCCTTCCACTTCCTAGCGCTCTCCCTCTCCGGTCCTCGGAACCCCTGCCACGGAGAGTCCGCGAGTGCAGGACGAACGCTGTCGCAGGAGACGGGTTCACGACGGGTGAGGGACCCCTTCGGACCACAGACGACGCACAGAGACAGGCGACGGTGGGCTGGCCCGGCCAAGTCTCGGAACGGCAGAGACAACCGGACGTGACAAGACGCTCCGAGGACAGACCGGAAGAACACAAAAGAGACGGACGGACGGAAGGTGTACACCAGAATGCTGTCACGGACTGACGGACGCAATCGAGGACAAAGTTTCGGAACTACCCGACGGAGCCGAGTTCCCACTTCCAGTCTCCGGTACGGGGACGGACAGACCGGAACCGGACGGGAGAACAGAGCAGGACCCCGACGAGAGACAGTGAGTGTGGGAGGTCGCGATGCCCGAGTAGAGACAGAAACTTCCACGGAGAGTGACTGTGTGTGAGTGTATGCATACGTGTGTATGTCCGGACTGTAGACCTGTGCGCTGGACGTGCGGTCCGGGACCCACGGAGTACTTAGAATGAAGTACGAACCTTGTCGGGCCTACCACCCAGGACGATAATAGGGGTAAAGTCGGCTCCACGACCTCCGAGACCTCAACGGCCGTCTCAGGGACTCCAGTGCGAGAGTGGTTCAAGGGACTGGCCCTAAGGTCCGTCCTGCCCAGGGACTGGAACATACCACAGGGGGCCGTGGGCGAGGTCGGAGGGACGGAGACGACTACCCGTCCCGAGGGGAACACTAGTGGCTCGGGGTCCGGTGTGTCTTAAGGAAGAGGGGAGGACCGTCCCACAGAGCCGATGGTGACGACACAGACCCGCCACCGGGGGAAGGCCCTCCCGACGTAAGGTCTGGGGTGTCCCGTGAGTCAGTCCTCCGTAAATCCTTCGGGGCCTCGTAAAACCTAAAGAATTTTGCGCTCACAACCGGAGGCCAGGGAGCACCGGACCCCTCTCACCTCTAGAGTACTTCTTACGACACGAGACGAAGAGAGAGGGGTCGAGGTACTGAAAGTACTTCAGTAGAGACAAAAACGGCGACTAATCTCTGCCTTGAGAATATCGACCGAATGAGCGCACCTCTCTTATGTAGAGGAATTGTAGTGACGGTTCAATTATGACGTAGGCGTTCCGGTCTCTTTTTAGCTCGATTCTCCTAGAAGGACGTATTAAATACTCTCCGACTCAGTATCTTATTCGTAAATGCTACCGGACAAACGGGTTCCATCCCTCACTATTACGTCGGCAATCAGTGGCGCAACCCCGGTCACCACAAAGACACGGAGGAGTCCGGAGGACGGTGAATGAATGAGGGAGACAGCTAAAGACCCCGCCAGAGGTCGGAGAGAGAGGTGACAACCGAGAAAATGGCAAACCCCCAGCCAACCTCGAAACTTTGAGTCACAATACACAAGTCTGTCTTTACTACAATACTTTTCACTTCCTGACATCGGCAGGTCCGAGGACACAGGCACCCTAACAGGTCCGTTCGGATGACCTTACCCAACGGCAAAGGAGGAAGCCCCCCAGAAGGACTGGGTCCCTAAGCCAGACGAGACTCAGGACGTAACGTCCATCCAAGAAATGGTCACTCGGTAGACCCTCGGTCAGCATAAAGATTTATTACTTCAGGACTTTTTCGGATGTCTACTCGTCCAAGACACGGTTGACACGGCCCGTGGTACTCGCCTCGTCCCCACCCATGTCTCCTCTCCCTCTGTCCGGGACAAGGGTCCCACGACGGACAACGGTCTCTCTGTCGAGCACAGGGACTGTCGTGTCCAAGTCACGGACACCCCTCTCTTTCCAGGTCTCTCGCCCGCCACATGTGTTCCGCGTTGGAGAAGTGGCCCTCTTTTATGACCTTGGGGGTATAAACCCCGACACTCCCGTAGCGTCCCAGTCGTTTCGACGGGACCTCCATCCCGTCGGTACGGACGACCCGTTCGTCGGTCTCCGCAGGAGGGTGCGGACAGGTGGAAGCAGGGCGGCGGGGCCGAGGCCCCTCGTCCGGGTGGAAACGGCGACTTTCTGTTCGTCGTAGCGTCGAAGTGGTCGTCGGGAGACGCGAGGTCCCGACGTCGTCCGAGCCGAGAGGGACAGGAGACGGGCCCGGACCAGACCTTCGTGACGGGGAGACCCCCACAAGAGTCGTACCTGTCGCCCTCGGTTCCGGACCACCTTCGGGGGTGACGAAGAATTTCGAAAGCGGTCCTGTCTCCCATCGGTCCCGGTTCCGGTCGGAGTCGCTCTCCACATGGGTCGGGAAAGGACCCCTCGACAGTACGGGGGGTAGCCCGTCGTCGTACCCCCCCACCCGACGACCCCCTCCGACCCGAACACCACTCTACCCGCCTTCCCTCCTCCACCCCGACTGGGTCGTCCCACCGTTGCTTCATTCTGTGCTCGTCGCAGAGTATCCCTCGTCGCGACAGCCCTGAACCCCCGGGCGCCCCACGGATCTCAGAACCGCGGCCTCCCACCGTCACTGGAGTGACCCCTTCTCCCGTGGACTCACCTCGCCCGACCCGGCCCGACACCCCGCAGACTGAGGCCCGCACACCGTAGCACCCGTCTCTCGTGTCTCGGACGGGGTGGGGCGCGAACCCGTGCACCAAGGTCCTCCGAGGGACACCTAGGAGGACTCATCGAAGGGAGCGGGTGACAAAACGAATCGTCACTCCGAGGGACACCTAGGAGGACTCATCGAAGGGAGCGGGTGACAAAACGAATCGTCACCGTTTTTGTCTCCAACTCCTTCAGCGGGGTTCCGGTAGGTCTCGCGTCCCGGCTCGAGCGGCACCTCAGGGGCACGAGAGAGGCGGGGGACGGCACAGGAGGGGCCTACCCCGGGAGGACCTCGGGCAGGAGGCCGAGTCTCGATCACCTACCTATGACTGCAAAACAAAAGGCGTCCAAAAGTTCACTCAAGTGCGGGTACCAGACTAACTTTTTCATTAATCATAAGTCTAATCGCGAGTGGTGTGTCAGGCGACTGTACCCGTGGTTCGTTCCTTGTTTCGTCGTCACACAGACACTAGAGACTAAATACCGGCGGACACGGGTCGTCCGAGACCCGTCTTCCGACATTTATTTTAATTTTATTTACCTTTGTCACGTGGATATTTAACGCAGCGTCCTTGGAGGTTAACGGAAAATCTCCTTTGGGGGTTATTTTGCCACAAACCGTTAGGCAGACTTCCTCTTCCCCGCCAGCTAGTACCACCGTCTCAGTCGTTTCACTTCCCGCCCGACGCATCGACCCTATAAAATCCACACTTCCGCTCGTCTGGGGGGACTTAGCACGGTAAACCGCGACCGACACGACCTCGCAGGACCGACGCGGGAACGATCACCCTATTTCAGACCGCCTTTGACGCCCCACACACCCGTACGGTGAGTGACGAGACAATAGGCAGACGAAAGGGTTCAGTTGGGGGCCCGACGCCAACACCTGCGACCACCCCGACGAAAACTCCCTTTAAGTCCCTCGCCGGGTAGACGTCTGTCCACGAGACCCCGGACGCCCGCCCAGGCGTCCTCGACACCCGGAAGACGTGTCTTTTTAGTGAAACAGATAAACTTTAGAACGACGCAAATCTACTTGCCACAGAGACAATATTAGGTGCTCTTTCCAATTTTTTTATCCAACAGGTAAAATTATTTTATGAAGTACTTTTCTAACTGAAATTTTTTCAACAGACTACGAATAAGACGACTTTATTTCACTTCACTTTCACTTCACAATCAACGAGTGGACACAGACTGAGACACTGGGGTACCTGACATCGGGCGGTCCGAGGAGACAAGTACCTTAAGAGGTCCGTTCTTATGACCGCAGGTAAGGGAAAGAGGCCCCCGAGAAGGGCTGGGTCCCTAGCTTGGGCCCAGAGGACGTAACGTCCGCCTAAGAAATGGCAGACTCGGCGGTCCCTGCGGGCGTCACCTACTATTGGCGTGACAACCAGGAAAGAGTCCCCCGTCTCCGGAGGGTCCGCGAGAAGGCATGCGACGCGGAAACGACAAAGAGGACCCGAGACGTTTCTTGGCCCGTCCTCCCGGTCCAACGTACCTCCCCGCGTCCCGGACAGAGGACAATTCGGCGCGACCCCGAAGAGAAGGTCTTACTCAAATTCCCATACACCTTCGGGTCTCCCCTCTTTTGCGTGCCCCCGAGACTCGGGACCGGCTCACCTCCTCCCCAGGGGCTCCGAACCCGTCCAAACTCCCGTCTGTCAAGTGAGCCAACTCCGACACAACCCAGCGACACTTGTGTGTGAGTACAATCAGAGTGAGACGGAGTCAAAATACATACACGATTGCTCCGTCCTAAGTCTTAGGGACGAACGAGACGCACTTTCGTGAACCTCCAACGAGGCAGCACAGACCGAGACACTGAGGTGCCTGGCGCGTCAGGTACCTAAGAGGTCCGGTCTTATGGCCTCACCCCTCGGCAACGGACGAGGCCCCCTGTTCACTTTCGTGAACACACTGAAAAGAAAGAAAACCGACGTGGACGTAGAACACCCTAGAATTAAGGGGTTCGTCCCGAGCTAGGGTCCCGGGACGTCACCTTCGGACCTTAGGATCGGTGACCTGACGGTCCCTTCCGGGCGGTGAATTGCACGGAACATGGAGCCAACTGACTGGAACACCTTCGACCCACCAAACCAGAACTTCCAGAGTCGAGTCCGGGGTGTCATTCGTGGGAACTTAACATCTGTCTCCTGAGTCTCACCCTGTCCCCGCACCGATGACGGTCCGACGGTAGTCGGAGGACTGCTGGAGAGTTCCAACCGGGGACCCTCGACCGGGTCTGACGGTCTGGGGACGGGGACCGCCTCGGGTGTCACGTAACGTACACCCCGGGGCCCGGACTGGACGTCCGGGACAGGAGCACCTGAACCGAGGCCCCCTCTACTCCGAGGCCCTCGTCAACCCCCTTCCGCCTTCGACGTCCCCTCCCTCCCCGCCCGACCGGCCGAGTCTTGTCAAAGAGGTCCTCCTCCACTGTCGCCCCGTCTCTTCAGACTCGAGGACATCCACCACTGGACCACCATGAAGGCTTCTCCGTCCGTCGAGGCCTCGGCACTCGTCAAACCAAGGAGACCGGACTCACTCCGTCGGCGAGCCCGAGTGCTCCCCTTCCGGAGGGAAGAGACCCGACACAGTCGGGCTCGGACCACGACCCCGGGCCTCCCTCCCTAGGTTGACGTCTGGAGAATCGTAAAAAAAAAATTCATACAGTGTCAGAAAAGAAAAAATATTTAACTTCGTAGTGACTGGAGGTTGTAACAATCAAGGTCCGTGTGTTGTATCACTAAATTATAAACATACATAATGTTTCCCGAAGGGGCCATCGAGTCAACCATTTCTTAGGCGGACGTTGCGTCCTCTAGACCCAAACTAGGGACCCAACCCTTCGAGGGGACCTCTTCTTCTTCCGATGGGTGAGGTCATAAGATCGGACCTCTTAAGGTGCCTCACACATCGGGTACACCAACGTTTCTCAACCTACACTGCCTCGTTGGAAGTGAAACGCCCGAAAGGCACATCGAGTCGACCCCTTCTCAGACGGACGCCACGTCCTCTGGGGTCAAACTATGTAACACAATATAACATTATATATATATATACGCATATAACGTTTTCCAGTGTAGTCGTACACGTATAGTGCTGTATACGGACAGTGTCTTGCTGCGGCTCTACCCAGATCGAGGGCAGACAGGGACCCGTCCCGATAACGTCACAAAGACTGAGGACAGGACACGACGCGCAAAGTAGGGCCACGGAGTAAATAAAATTGTGGCGTCCAAACATAGAGAACTGGAGACAGTAGACAGGGGAAGAGGAGGGCGGGCGGAGGACAGACCTTAGGTCGACAATCAAGAGACTCACAAAGACAAAGAATTGCAAACAAACAAACGAAACAAGTAAGCTTTATTCAGAAACAGACTGAACACAATGAGTCGCATTAAGCGAAATCCAGATAGGTGCCACAACGCTTACCGTTCTACCGCAAGAAAGAATACCGGCTCGTCATCGGGTAACATGTGTGCACGGGGTAGAAGAAATAGGCAAACAGACAACTACCTGGGAATCCAATGAAGGCATAGAACCGTCAACATTTATTGCGACGGCACTTGGACCCCACGTGTATAGAAAAGTTTAATCGTAAAGACAGAACAAACCCTTTTACGGGTCTTCACCTTGAAGACCTAACACGCAATCAAAACCAAAGTTACAAAACTCCTGGGAAGGGAAACAAAGGAGGTCGCCTACACGGACTAACGCAAGGGTGACACGGTGGTCACGTCCTCCCGAGAGGTACAGGACCGGTCGAGAACAATAAGCAACAGAAAAAAATTACGGGTAAGATCGTCCAAAGTCCGCTACGGAGTAACACCTAAACTAAACGTAAAGGGACTAGTAACCACTGTTCGTAGAAAAGTTTACGGACAACCGGTAGACGTGAAAGAGAAACCTTTTTTACAGATAAGGCAAAAAGACAGGTAAGACTCAATAAAAAGACATAAAGTACTCTTTCGTTGTGTCAAAGCAAGAAAACGCACATCAATACGTGAAAAGGGTTGTGGCAAATAACTTCTCCGACAGAAAAGGGACAACACTAAGAACGGAGGAAGTAACATCAAATTAACCGGTATATTCCCACCCACCTAAAGACCCAAGAGGAAAGACAAGACGACTGGTCTCGAAGAGAGAAACACGGTCAGGTCACGACCAAACTAGCGACATCGGCACGTCACATCAAATTTTAGTCCCACACTACGGAGGTCGAAACTAGAAGAAAGACGTGTAACAAAACCAACAACCACCAGAAAACATAAAGGTATGTTTGAATTTTTAATAAATAATCTCAAGACTCGTTTTACGGTAACCACGAAACTATCCCTAACGTAACTTAGTATCTACCTGAACCACTTATACCAGTAAAATTAACGTGACTAAAAAGGTCAGGTACTCGTGAAGACAGAAAGGGAAACAAACACAACAGAAGTCAAATAAACTAGTTATATAACATCAAGGGGTTCATGTCCTGGAAAAAGTGGAGAAACCAATCGAAATACAGACCCTTAAAAAAAAAAAAAAAAAACCACGTCAAGATTTACCCTGACAAAGGAATTAGAGAGAAAGAATGTTAAAGAACAATCACATATTTTGATGTTGTCTATAGACGTATCATTAAAACACAGGACGTTGCATTGACTTGAGTAATTAGTCGAGACACAAAAGACTCTCGTAGAAATCCGAAAGACACATCACAGTACGGTACATGTTTACCACTATCAAGATGAAGGAGGAAGGGATAAACCTAAGGAAAGGAAAATAATAAAAAGAACAGAATAACGACACCGAAGCTATGACACGACTTACCTTCACCGTTCTCACCTGTAGGACAAGAGTAAAGAGTGGAATCTCCTTTACGAAAGCTGAAAAGGGGTGATTGACACTACAACCGACATCCAAAAAGTATATACCGAACATAGTACAACTCCATACAAGAGAAATATGGGCGAAACAACTCAAAAACATAATTTTCCCCAACAACTTCAAAAAGATTTCGAAAAGGATAACTCTACTAGTATACCAAAAATAAAAAGTTAAACAATTACACTATCTAGTGTAACTAAACGTCTGTAACCTGGTAGGAACATAAAGACCCGGCTTAGAGCGAACTAGTACAAACACTAGGGAAATTATATAACAACTTAAACCAACCGATCATAAAACAACTCCTAAAAACGTAGACACAGGTGGTCACTATAATCGGACGTTAAAAGAAAAGAAAGAAGGAACGAAGGAAAGAAGAAAACACTACAGAAACCAAAACCATACTCCCACTATAACCGAAGTACTTATTCAAGTCTTCATAAAGAAGAAACTAAAATACCTTATCAAACTTCTCCTAATCACACTTGAAGAGACCACCGAGTCACCATTTCTTAGATGGCCGTCACGTCCTCTGGGCCCAAACTAGAACCTAGCCTTTCCAGGGGAGGGACCTCTTCCCTTGCCGATGGGTGAGGTCATAAAGAACGGGCCTCTTAAGGTACCTGTCTCCTCGGCCCACCCGACGGATCCCAGTTTCTCACCCTGCACTGACTCACTGATTGTAAAAAAGTAAAGTGACTGGGAAGAAACGTACAATCTTAGGTGGACACGTCGTGAGACAAGGGCCCGAAACGAAGGACCCTCAAAATGTCGACAACTAAGCCAAAGTGGGACCGTTAGACAGACACGCAAAAAACAAAGAGGCACTCAGTCAGGACCCTCTCACACGGAAAGAACCTTAAATGGACAAAGAAGACCCGACGGGCAAGATGTCAGTGTGCCGACGAGTGTCGTCAGAGAACACTGGGAGAATAAAGACACCACAGCCAACATTGGAGAGAAAGGAAAGACTGAAATAAACCCGGGAGAGAAAAAAAAAAAAAAAAAAAAGGGGACCTACTCAGACCGATTTCGAAATGGTTAAAATAGAAAAGTTCCTTGGTCGAGAAATCAGGGTGACTAGAATAAAACCAGTGTGACACACCCAAAGTTCTAGAGTCAAGGGGAGTCCCCCACCTTGAGTCCAGCGCCACCACTTTCACACCTTAGCATTGACGCTCTGGGGGTCCCTGGGGAGTGCCTAGAGGAGACAACCCGAAATCAAAGACTAAAGTAAATAAAGACGACGCCAGAAATAACGAAGAAAAGACGATGAGTGAATTGCCCAAACACACACCCTTGTGAAACGCTCGACTGGCCGTCGGTGTCTACTGGCAGGCACACGGATCCAGCCACGGACCTGTCGAGACAACCACGTGACTCGTCACCCACACAGCAGACCTACTGCACCCGCGACTCGTACGACACGTCCCGTGTACGAACACTCTTCTACCTCCCCCGTTCCTGTCCCACCAACCCCGACCCCAGCGACCCGGGCGTCCCAGGGTCAGGACAGACTCGCAGACAACCCGGGTCCCCTGCGACACACACGGACCTCGTGGGCCACCCGCCGTGGAGAGTGGAGGGGAGAAGTCACGTCACAGAGACCCGAAACGCTACAGGGGGAGAAGTAGGACCGAGACGCTGCACTCGTTCCGGAGCAGGAGGGGTCTGAAGTGCGAGAATGACCACTCTGCCAGGCTCGCCACACCACCGAGTCCCGTGTCCGCGACCCGACCAGGACGACCCCGCCGCCAACGCCCCTCCCGTCATTTCCAGTGGCCGAAGAGACGCGGAGACACGGGTGGAGACAGCCCCCCTGCACTACTGGGGACGGAGGAACCGACCAAGACTCGCAATGACGCGGACGTGCGTCACCGAGAGCCCTACCAAGGACACGTCTCCTCGTGAGTCGGCGACAAGCGGCAATAGCAACGGTAATGCACGCAAAAATATCCGCATCGTCGCTGACGGAACGTCTCTACTTCCGCCGTCACCCGTCCTTCACCGACCGCGTCTACCGTGAGACACTCGGTAGGCAGGACCCCGCGGTGCACCAACGGTCCGGGAGACGACACGACGCGCCGACAGGGGGTACGGCTGGTACAGGACGGTAGCTCGACGGCTTTCCGCACGGGAACAGCAGACACGCGTCTCCTCGCACCTCCGACGTCGGTACGACCCTCCGCCCGGCCCCGACCCCCAGGAAACAAGACACCCACTGAGGATCTCGGAAGACCTTTCGAGAGACAGCCCCCCGGCATAGTAGTGGTAAACAAAATTCCCATTCCCCGAATGACAATTACCCATTTCCAACCGTGTGTCCCACACTTGACCCGATGGACCGTACGGACCGTGGGACCAAGAGATCCGACTTCGCCCCAGGTCGGAGGAACCATCATTTCCTCCCTTCAACGTAGACAAGACTCTACTAAACGGACACCCTTGTTCAGGAGACGTCCTTCGTCGAGGAGAGCCGAGGGACCCGGGGGACCTGGGGGGCCTGCCGGGGACGTACAGTCGTCCCTACCGTGTGACGGGGGTAAGCAGTGTCTCTACACAGACGTCGGACGGTGCGCGTCACGAGTAAACCCCTCCGCACGTCATTGGGGCCCGGTCCGTGGGCACCCGACAGGTCAGGACAGGTCAGGACTGCCCCGACGTGTCGGACATAGACCGGCGGCGAGCGTCCCGACGCCCGGACCTCCCCGCTGACTGGAGCACACGCGACTTGCACCTCTGCGAGCCACGGGGCTTAAGGTCCGACACCGGACCCTCCGGGGTACTCGACGACAACTCTTTCCTTGGGGGTCGCCACACGAGGCGGAGGTAAAGGGAAAGGTGAACACTCTTCAAATAGTCGAATCCACGCTCCGAAGACCCGTCGGGGTAGAGGGAGGAAATCAAGGGGCTGCAGCTCGTAAGGTATGTGTGGAGGGACACACGACCCCCCACCGGGACCAGTACTTCGACTCCTAACTCGGAGCACTACTTGTCGGTATGGTGTAGCAGTCCCACCCGACACGGCTCTGTCCTCGCCCCGCCATCCTACCTGCGTCACCCACACCCCAACCGTCTCGAACACCCCAGTCCCCACCTGACAGGTCCTCGGGTCGTGTCGACGTCTCCTCCCCCGTCCCGGTGTCGACCCCGCCAGGACCTGTCCCGACGACCCGAGTCCAAGGCAGGGCCCGGAGACACCCCAGACACAGACTCTGGGAGGGGCCAGCGTCTGCACTGCTTCGGTGGCGGGGGTGGACAGTCGCGGTACCCCCAACTACGGGGTCACTCCGTCCCGACTCGAGACTCGCTACAGTACCCGAGCAGCGGGGTCAGCCGAAGAACTCACGTCTCGTCCTCTACCCCGACCGCACCGTCCGGGACCTAACAGGGCTCCCCCGCCACAGGAGAGAACCTCCCTTCCACACCCCGTCCGTCCACCAGAGTCTCCAGAGGGGACCACAGTCTACCACTAGGGGTCTCCGAAGGTGAGACCTCGGTAGTCCGTCGTCTCGGGACACACCCGGACCACGGGCCCCGGGGCGCAGGGGCAGACCCCGAGGCGGAGTAGACGCCCTCCGAGAGCCACGGTAGTCTCACGGGACGACCATGGTCGAAGTCAAAGGAGTAGTCACCTCCCTTCTCGCACCCGAAGGGTCCACCGCGAGCACCATCTCTTGGGAGGACGGAGACGTCCTCTGTGTTCTGTGCCCAAGCTACGGACCCAGTCCTTCTAGAGGACCTCCTCCCGGACCGGTGGGGCGAGGTCACAAGAACGGACCTCTTAGGGTCCCTGTCTCCTCCGACCCGTGGGGGTCAGGTATTCAAACGTGTCTCGCCCGACACTGACTTCGCCGACGCGGACGCACGTGCCTCCTCTCCCGGATTTGACTCCACAGTCCTGAACATCACTTAGTACGACTCTCTCCACGGAGGAGGTAGGGGACTCGACGAGTCCCGGGAGAGACACAGACGGAGCCTGCCCTCCCGCAGACACGAGTCCACGGGCTACGGCAATGGTCGGGAGATGCACCCAAGACTGATGCGGAAAACAAGGTAACTCTTCTAATTCCCGTCATAAACCAACTTTTTTAAAATTACTTCGTGGATTGTCCCGATAATGAGTAAAAACTTTGCGCAACGACCCCAATGGTATCATTAAATTTTGGAAAATAATTTATAAAAGGGAAGAGCAGGCTGCAGTCGCAGAACGAGGCACGACTACCCCCTCGACGTCGGGGTGCCTGGACCGCGGACCCTTCTTAAAAGATCGAGACACCTCAATTTAGTAAGTCCCTTAAATACAATATCCTTATATTTCGAATATTTAGATCAAATAGTATAGATAGTAAATTAACAAGTACGTTCGATCGAGAAGTACATCGCTAAATGTCATTAGAGTCACTTTATTGTCAAAACACAGTGTTTTACTTATTACGTACGTTTCTTTAACAACGCGAGGAATTTTAGTAATACGAGTTTTATAATCCGGGAGACTAAACTTTCACTATCTTACTACTAGCACACAATCAACGTTCGACCCCCGGAGTCTCACACCGAGTCCACGCGCGGGTCCTGTCCGGCAGAGGCCCTTCTGGACGGCGAGCGGCGCCAGTGTGACGTCGGTCGTCGGCGACCCCTCACCGGCTCTGTACCGGTGCCCGAGACCCGCCCCCCGCCGGTCCCGGGGCCAAGTCTCCCTCCTTCGAGAAAAACTTTCTATTCTACGAAAAGTCTGTGGGCAGACAGTCCCTGCTCTGTCTGCCTAGAACGGAGACCCAGAACAACGGTCCGTCTGAACGCCTCACACGGGGCTCGCCAGTCCTCCCCTCTCGCGCGGGTCCCGAAGAGGGAGGACGGTGTGCACACACAGTCGTCGTGCGTCCGTGGGACCACACCCGCGGCGGTGACGGGGTCAACACTCCACCCGGCCCGCTCGACGGGGCCCGAAACGTCGCGTAGAGGTGGACACAGAGGGAGCTCCTCTGCGCCAGAGGGCGGGCTCGGAACCCGGCCACTCGTCTGTGTCGCGCACCCTGCGACTCCAGCCTCCTCCGTCAAGAACCCCGGACCCCCTAGCGCCCCCGTCGAGGAGCGGCCTTCCCCCTCCCGAGGCGACGGGCCCTTACATGTGCCCAGAGGTCCGGCCCTGACCCTAGGTAACGTCCGTCGTCCCGGCACGGTGGCAGGGAGTACGAAACTGTGTCCGCACAGTACTTTGGAAAGTCTACATGTGTCTCCGGCTCTCCCGTCCCGAACGCCGGTCGAGCGGTACAGGGTCTGGGGCGCTGGCAGTGCCGAGTCGGCCGGGCCGGTGAAGAGAGGGGGAGCGGACGTCCAAAGTCTCGTCTGGGATCTACAGCACAGCAGAGTGGAGAGGAGCGAAGTCCCACGCGAGGTTCTTCTTTTCGGGAGGACGACTAGATTCGAGCCACGTCCACCTCTCCGGGTCCGTCCGCAGTGGGCGCCGACTGGGTCTCGGACAGGCAGGGTCCCGACGCAGAGTCCCCGGAGCCCGGAGGAACCCTCGGTCGACCCGTCTGCCGGAACGTCGAATCTCTCGGCCTCGACGTCTCTGGGGCGAGTCGAACCCTCCGGGACCGAACCCCACCCGACTGGACTCCAAACAAAGCAAAACACCGAGATCCAAACCAAAGGCGCACCTCCTCCTACCATCCACAAGGCCCTCCGTCGCACCGACCGCCCGTACAGGAGACGTCCTCGTCTTCAGTCTCGCGTAAGGGCCCTCCTCGCAGTCAGGGAGTCCGCACTTTTGGGTGGCTTCGGATATCCTTCGTGCAGGTTGTCCGGCTCCACAACCTTCCGAGACCAGCTATCCCGGACAGCAAAGGGGGTACGGACCAAACGTCTCCACAGGGACACGCAACCCCTAATGGCCACTCCCGTAGTACGGGGTCGCAGGGGACTGCGGGGGGAGGAGGGTACGGGGAGGGCAAGACGTCTGACGTCCCTCGACGCCGCCGACGTCCACACAAGTCTCCGGACTCGGCACAAACGACCCAAACGACCACCGCAGGTACAGGCAGCAAGGGTCATCCCGAAAACTCAGGAAGTGTGTTCTATGCGTCTACCGGGACGTGGGTCCCACTGGCCCGAGCGACCTCGGCACGCGAAGGTCTTCGCCGAGGGGAGTGAGGTCCTTCCCCTACACCCCGAACTTTACTTTTCCGCAAGACAAGGTTTCCCTGCAAAGATATATTTTGTAATTATGTAGACACTCCCGGAGAAGACTCCGGAGGAGTCCTTCAGACTTTTGGTCGTCTCGCACCTCTCCCAGAGACCACGTGTGGGTGCCCCCCTGGATCTGGAGACGGGCGCCACCGACAGGAAGGGCCCTCTGACAGTGGGCACGCCCCCTGGGGTCTGGAGACGGGCGCCACCGACAGGAAGGGCCCTCTGACAGTGGGTACGCCCCCTGGGGTCTGGAGACGGGCGCCAACGACAGGCAGGGTCCACTGACAGCGCAGAATCTTACTCCCCTACCCTTCGAGCAGGTCCGTCACCCGGACCAGATTCAATGGTCAGTCGCCAAAGCGTCACCCTCCGAGACTAACAGTTCCTCTCCCACCCTACTAAGCGCTCTTATCGCGACTTCGTGTGCGTAACGGTATGTATTTCGTCTGGTGGTCACCCTCAGCCTGCACACTGCACCCTCGGGTTTCGGGCGCGAGACACTGTCGGAACCCCCTGCCCCACCCCTCCCCCAGTCTCCCTCCCCTGTGTGCCTACGGACACCGACCGAGTGCAACTACACACGGTCTCCGGTAGTGTTATAACATTAATAGGAAGTCAATTTTAATTACTTAATCTTTTTCTCTCTGTTCGTAAAGGAAACGTAGGACAAGACTTACAAAGGGAGGGAGGCGTGGGGTCCCACCACCCCAAGGCTCCTGCGGTCACCCCGAGCGGCCGACGACCGGGCCCGTCGAGTAGGGTGCCGCCCTCGAAAGCAACCCCCTGGGCCCTGTTGTCCCTTCCCCCGGGCGGAGCCCTTCCGACACTCACTCCTGACGGACCTCAAGTGGCGCCCGGGTGTGTATCAGACACCGATGGGGGTCCCTCGAAAGTTCGTCCATCACACACTTAAAAGGCACGAAGGAGTGGTTGCGTCGGGGCCGGACCAGGACGGAAGTCTCGTCCGGCCCCACCCCCCTCAGGACCCTCGGGGGTCCCCTGGGGGCTCGACGGCGGAGGGGCAGACGCTGAGTCCTACTGCCGCAGACCGGCTCAGTCCACGTCGGCGGGAGACGGAGACGGACCCACCGCCCCGGAGGCCGGCCGGGGGGCCTTCGACACACTACTACAGTACACACTACTGCAAATGCGACTACGACACGCGACGACAAAATAACGCAGGACAAAGGCGCCGTCTGTCAGTATTTATAACAAGGGCAAAACTGACGGAATACTGTGTAAAGAGATTCATCAGAGTGCATGTGACACCCGACGTCCCGACTCGTCAGACACAAGGCGAGACGGCGGAGAAAGGTTCACCCAGAGGTGGGTGGCATTCCCCCCCTGCGGCGGAGGCGGGGTCTACCATCTCGAAGTGCTCCGAGAAGAACGAGAGGCTGTCGGAGAGCACTAGCGCCCTCGGAGTCCCCTGGGAAGTGTCACGCGGGGGAGGGGGCGGGACGACCTGTGTACGGAACCGGAGTGGACGTTCCTCTCGTCCTCACCCGCGAGGGACCTCCGGCAGCACCCGAGCTAAGTAGATTCCAACATCCGTTCCCCGGGTGGATAAGGTCGTCGACTCCCAAGAAGGTCGTCGTCTGTCACCCGGCCGAGAGGGGGTCCAGCCCGAGACCGGCGGCGTCGCGCCGAGGCAGGAGGACCGTCCACCAAGAGACCTAGGCCCACCGAGGCGGACCGTCCACCAAGAGGCCTAGGCCCACCTGAACCGGACCGTCCACCAAGAGGCCTAGGTCCACCAAGAGGCCGAGCGTCCACCCGAACCGGACCGTCCACCCGAGGCCTAGGCCCACCCGAGCCGGACCGTCCACCCGAGACCTAGGTCCACCAAGAGGCAGACCGTCCACCCGAGACCTAGGTCCACCAAGAGACGGACCGTCCACCCGAGGTCGAGCTTCCACGGAGTCAGCACCGAGACGGTAGCCACTGGCGACCCGGGAAAAGGTCCGACTGTAGGAGGGAGCCGGGCCCAGACGTCCAGTCGGAAGGAGTCCTCAAGACCCGACTGGGCCCCTCGTGCCCCGAACAGAGGCGGGAGGGACACCGGACCAGGCCAGGGCAAGGGGTGGCCCCGCCGGTGGTGCACGACAGCCGTGGGGGACGGACGACAACTCCCCCGGCGTCGGAGACAGGAGACGGTCCCAGGTCGGGGCCACCTAGGTCCCATTAAGTTTCGTCCCTACCTCAGCCGTTCCTCTCTAAATAAATAAATCTTTATATTTCTCTCTAATCCTTTCTTATCACATCGTCCTTTTAATCACCTCTTTTCTCCGACTTATTGAACCAAATACGCCCCTTGGTTATTTTGAGGCTCTGTTCCTCAAACGCGGCAGATGCATCCGGTGACCGCGGGCGAACTTATCGTCTCCCACGGGGCGGAACCCGAGAGAGAGCACACCCAGAATCTTCGGTCCCGTTTATTCATCTGTGCCTCTCGGAGACACGAGGTCTGCCCTTAAGTCGGACTTTTCCCTCTTTTCTTACTGTACCCCCTCGGTTCGTAACCACGGTCTGGGCGTTGAAATAAAAGTTTTCGTCGAATATGTGGGGTTCAACATGTATTTCTTTATTACCTTATACGTCTCAATACGTCCCCGTCGTCAGGACTGGGAATCACTCTGGTCCGAAAGGAAAACGTATGGGAGGGCATATGTTTTCCAGAATCCACCAAAATGTAGTAGAAGACCGGTCCCCCGGACAACTGTAAAAATACCGAGCAAAGGACCTATTTACAGATAGTTGGTCTTTTGAGAAAAAGGGAACTTCACAAAAAAGAAATTAGACGTAGTGGGAGTTGCATAATTTATTTCAATGTAAGGACATCTTGTTTCCACGTCACCCAATATTGTTTCTTTCATGAATTGAGATTCTAGATTACAACGATTATGGTCCCGACGATTGACAAAAAAGATATATGGTTGATATAGTTGTTTATTTTCTATACTTTTGAACCGTCGTTCATAACCGAGTTGTTACTTTGGGAATTAGTCAGGATAAGATTACTAAAACTGAGGAGGCTTCGGGGATGTAAGGATCCTACAAAATTCGAAGGACACAGAGAACGCCAGTCCTCCGACATTTGTCAGTGTACGAGTCGACATTCTCAGGTCGTCCGTCCGATCTTTCGGTAGTCTCCCCAAAAACCTAACTTTGTGAGAATAATACGGGTCCTCTGAATAATAGATTTTCGACATTTAATTGAAAGAGGTCTTTTTCCACCACCCCCCTGTCGGGGGACAATTACAGTCTCCTCATCCACCTTTCGCATTGTGTCACTTCGTCCGTCTGAGACCAAAACCCCGTCCACGGGCTCGCCTAGGTCGCTTCGAGGGATTTCCGGACTGAGCGGAAACGGACAGCCCGGAGAATTGGAGTACTGGAAACGGTACCCGCCCTGAGGAGCACGTCCGAGAGCCGTCAGGAGAGACGAACTATTGCCCAAGGGACAGGGCCCGACCGGCCGACCACGACGTGCGACGGAGGGTGCAGGGCCGTCCTCTCTGACCCGTCACCCCACCGGCCGCCCTGTCGGTCCGGACCCCCAACACCATGGGTTGAGAGACTAACACAGGTGAAGTGAGTTTCCCTCCCTATCCTACCGAGGACTTCGAGAAACTCCGAAATTGAAGGAGGACTTTCCGAGTTTTCCTGTGTCCCTCCCCGACTCAGTCTGCGCCAGCCGGACGGGACACTCGGGACGGCCGGCGAAGGGGACGACCCTGCAACCACGAGGGAGACACACCCCACCGCCGCCCAACGTCTTGAGCGGGGACACAGAAGGAACGGTGACAGGGACAACGAGTACGCACGGTGGTCCACTGAGACCTACTCGAGTCCACTCACCGTCGACGACTGCGACGGAGAGAACCCTCGTGGACCTCCCTCAATCCGTCGGATCCTTGTCGACGTGAGAGGAAGGGCACAAAAGCGGGTGTGTCGACAAAACGTGCGGACGACACCTCCCAGACGGGAGGACGACGCGCACACCTGCCCCAGCCCCCACTCGAGCCCCGACCCGTACGACACCCCCGAGGAAGGGCGGCGGAACCCAATCCCAATCCCTACGCACACGGCGGTCCCGACTCGTCCGGTCGTGGCCCCAACAACAACCCCTCGCAACGACTCACAAGACGTCAACACCCGAACGACACAGTCCCGACTACCGTCGTACCACTGGCACACACACACACACACGCGCGCGCGTGCGTACGTACACACTTTAAGTGTTATCTTTATGTCAAACGTCTCGAGAAGATCCCTTCCCATTTTGATCTGGGTTCTAAAACTCTTTATTGGTAACAGGGACCACCGAGTCGACCATTTCTTAGGCGGACGTTACGTCCTCTGGACCCAAACTAGGGACCCAACCCTTCTACGGGACCTCTTCCCTTTCCGATGAGTGGGGTCATAGACCGGACCTCTTAGGGTGCCTGACACATCAGGTGCCCTAGTGTCTCAGTCTGTGCTGACTCGCTGAAACTGAAAGTGAAAGTAAGTTTTTTTACATGAACGTGTGGGTGATCCACTCTATCTTTTCTGTCTGTGATTGTTCACAACCACTCCTGCGCCTCTTTGGGCTTGGGAGATAATGTGGGACTCCCACCCCCACACTTTACTCCGTCGGCACGACCCTCCGACTGTCCAGGAGTCAAATTGCATCTCGACGGACACTGAGTCGTCGATGTGGGGGACCCCCTCACATAAGAGACCTCTTGACTTTTGAACACAAGTGTGCTTTTGAATGTACACTCATAAGTACCGTCGTAATAAATATTAGCGGACGTTTCATCTTTGTTGGGGTGACGGGTAGCCCACTGCTTACCTATTTATCCTGCACCAGGCAGATACGTCGCCTTGTCACAAGACGACATTTTTCCTCCCTCCAAGACTGTGGCCGAGGGCACATCTACTTGGGACTTTTGTAAGGTGAGTCACGCTCTACGGACAGTATTTTCCGTGTCACTACACTTCACAGGTCCTGTCCATCCGGGTATCTCTGTCTCCGTCCCTCGACGAACGGTCCCCGACGCACCCCCGCACCCCTCCCGGACGATGACCCAGACCCCAGACAAGCACCCACCCCGTTACTTTACGAGACCTCGATCTACCACCGGTGACTGCCGACGGGCTAAGACCCTTACACGATTTAAGGTGACTGCACACACGTAATTTAAAGTACCATACAGTTAATATAGAGTCAATTTTTTTTGCTTTGGAATTTTTACATTTAGACAACCGTAGACCACACCGGACACTCCCCTACGTCTCCCCGCCCCCACTACGAGACAACCCCACTCCTCCTCGCACTCGGTCGGCCCTCCACGGGTGACTGACCCAACGCCAAGACAGAACGACCAAACTCGGACCCCCACCCGTGCCACAGTAAGGGCAGTGTAGGGATTGCACGAACACCACCCCGTCCCTACCAATCCCAAACGAGATCTGACTCGCAACACAGGGAGTCGAAGTGTAGGACGGATCACAAAATAAAACACAAGAGAAGCCACTACCGGCAAGACTGTCCACACTCCACCGTAGAGTGACACCAAAACTAAACGCGACGAGAACACTGGTCGTCGTAACTCGCACACAAGTCCACGGACAACCGACAGACGTAAAGGAGGAACCTCCAGAAGACGGGTACAAATCTTTCGTTGGCATACACAAACATATCAAAACCAACGGGACCCAGAAACAACGACGCCCCCGGGGAATCGACACCGCTAGCCCCCAACGACAGATCCACGCCACGAGCTGGACGAGCAGCGCCACCAAAGAGACCAACGGCTCGCGCCGAGATCGTGCACACCCGCAGTCCTCCGGGGCGTGCACCCGGATCGTGAGCGCCGGGGGCTCGAGACCTCGCGTCCGGGTCACCGACACCACGCACCCGAGTAATCTTGGGCACAGAGGACGCGACGAAGAAATGGCGACTCGATGGTCCCTTCGGGGACCGGAAAGGAACCTCTAGGAAACTCAGCTCGACATACTCGAGAAGCACACAAAACCCTTAAGTGGGGAATGGTCAGTATAGTAAACGTCTGTGAAAAAGAGCAAGTCATCGAACGGAAAAGGGAAACCGACACCTAAGGAAGTGACACGTGTTCGAAAATTCAAATTAATCCAGCGTAAACAAATAAAACCGAAAGTAAAAGAAACGAAATCCTCTGTCTAGTTTTTTTTATAACGACACTAAATACAGTTTTTTCACAAGACGGACTCAAAGAGGAGACCGTCAAAATACCAAGTAAGAATGGAATCCGCAGATTAGGAAAAACTCAAGCAAAAACAAACACCACAATCCCTTACAAGGCCAAAGTAAGAGGACGTACATCGACAGGCCAAGGGGTCTCGGTGAATAACTTCCCGGCAGAGAAGAGGCGACATACAAGAACGGAGGAGGCAGTATCTGGCTAACCGGGGCTCCCGCGTCCCAACAACGACCCGAAACACAGGACAGGGCAACTCGACACACAGACAGAAACACGGTCATGGTGTGACGAAACTATTGACATCGAAACGTCATCTCAGACTTCGGTCCCTCCCACTAAGGAGGTCGAGACAAGAAGAAAGAGTTCTAGCAAGACCAATAAACCCCAGAAGACACAAAGGTGTGTTTAAAATTTAAACAAACTAGCTGAAAACACTTTTTACAGTAACCATAAAACTATCTCTAACGCGACTTCGACGCCTAACGGAACCCCTACCAGCGCACTTGTCACAATTAAGGGCTGAGTTCTTGTGTGCTACAGGAAGACAAACGAAACAGCAGACACGCACAGGAGCCACAGGGTGTCGAAAGGCTCATGTTCAGAAAACGGAGGAACCCGTCCAAACAACCACCCACAAAACAAAACTACATTGCCACTCACCCTGACGAAGGAGCTCAAAAGAAAGACTATCACACAAAATCGAGAATCTTCACGGTGTACAAAGACACACAACTAAAACGCAGGAGGTTGAAGTCGTCTGGGTAAGACTCGAGGCCATCGAAAGACCGTCGTCGAAACCCGGAAAGGTGCACACGGTAGACGTCTGTCACTGTCAACGAAGAAGGAAAGGCCAAACCTAAGGAAAAGAAAGAAAAAGAAGAGACTAACGACACGGCTCCCGAAGGTTGCGACGCAACTCATCTTCGCGACTCTCACCCGAACGGTCGGAGCGAGGACTAGAATCTCTCGCACGAGAGCCGAGAGTGGCAACTCGCACCGCAGTCGACACCCACACAGCACACACTAGGGGCAGAGCAAAGAGCAGAGGGAGCGGTCCGACTAAGGAGGGGAGGAGAGGGAGAAATTCGGTGTCAACACTGAGACACTCAGAGGAAAGAGGAGTCCCAGTCCAACAGCTCGGTAACGGTTCAGAAACGGAGACGCAGAACCATAGATCAATAGCGACTTCGGACAGACAAGAGCAAGGGAGTCTTACGAGACACAGCGGAGGAAGGAAGGAAGGCAAGACGGAAACTACCCGGACGGGACCGAGTCTGTAAAGAATAAGGACGAGTAGTGACTTCCTCGGAGGTCGACCAGAGGAACCCAGGGAGAAGGGAGCTTATGCAGGGCACGTGATCGTCCCCCACTCGGTTCGGCTCCGTGGCGAAAGAGGAGTCGAAATTGTCGAGGGACGACGAAGGTCCTACCTCTAGTCTGAGGACCATAAATTGCGGAAAGTATTGGCCGGACAATTACTGAACGAGTAGGAAGATGGGGAAGGTCTGCATCCCTGAGGATTACGACCTGACAACTACCAATCAGAAATGAGTTACGGACACTTATCACTTCTGTGACCGCACACATGATCTTATATTTCTGCGACCACCGTACCGTCTGTGTCACATCGTCGACGAGATCGTCACTCACTACCGTCACTGGTCAGTGAGCGCGAAAGGGGCACAGCCCTTCCGCGGAAAGACTCAGAAGAGAAGCTAGAGTCACAGGGTCCTTCGGAAGAATGGGACCGAGGTGTGTCTCAGGGGTTCCGTGCCCGACAAGTATCCGGGCCCGCGAGCAAATGTGGACAACAGGACCATATTAATAATTAAGTCAAGTCAAGTCAACGAGTCAGCACAGACTGAGAAACGCTGGGGTACTTAGCGTCGTGCGGTCCGGAGGGACAGGTAGTGGTTGAGGGCCTCAAGTGCGTCTGAGTGCAGGCAGCTCAGCCACTACGGTAGGTCGGTAGAGTAGAAGCCAGTAATACTGGGGGTTATGGATGAAGTCACATAGCATACCGGTGGGACGGACATACATCACTTCTCGCACCCGAGGTTATATACCTCACTACCCGGGTGTCGGCGTCGCGGAATCCGGACGGGTCTCGGGACCAGAGGACGGGCAGGGGGAACCGCCGACACCCCAAAGTCTAACAGTCCACGGACCAGACACGTCGGTACCGTGGTCCTCAACCCCATGTCCTTACACCATTCCGTGTCGGGGACGGAACCCCTCGGGGACCAGCCCGTGTCTGTCTGGACCTTGGGGTGTGACGAGGACGACTCTCGTCTCCACACGGGACCTCTTCCTGTCCGACTAGTGAAACCGCCCCACCTTCACCCACCACGTCCGATCCTCGGTCCCTCCGCCAAGACACCTGTGGTCACCCGGTCACCCCTCTAGGGTCCTGTCCACCGTAAGGTCCACCCCCGCGGAACCACCGGGACCCTACCCCCGCGGACGGACCTCCACGGTGCACCACACCCGGACTGCCGCCCTTGCATTTACCAGTCAAGAACTCACACGGGCCCAGAAGAGAGAGAGCAACGGTGCGTCGGGGGAAGACACGCAAATGTGCACTTTAATATACGTCCCCGGACACCCTAATACAACGAAACGGAAACATTAATGTAACGTGTAAATAGATTTTAATTAACTCGAATAGAGACTGTTCCGACAGACGTCGGAAGGACGCCCGACCTAGTCGAAGGACAGACGGTCCAAAGAGACAGGACGCACCCTCGATCCCGGACCGGAGGACCGGACGCCCCAGTGTCGTGTCTGCCCCAGGGAGCCCTGTCGACCCGCGGCCGCGGAGAGACGAGACGTGAGGAACCCCACCCCCACCCCAAACCAGGGCCCCCACAAAGAGCTCACCGTCTACGGCTCGTGTGGGTCCTCTCGTCCTTGGTCCTCTCCAGCACTACTGGAGCCCCAGAATCGGTCTGTGTCTCTACTCCGTCTTCCGAGAGAGTCCCCGGCAACACACCGACGGGACAACTGGAAGTCTGTAACATCGCAGTCTTACTACAATGAACGTCTGGGGAATCACCTGAGACGGACAACTGTTCACCTCGTCGCCGACGAGGGGCCTCCGACGCACCGACACGCACGCTTATACATAAAGAATTGCGTCTTCACCACCCTCTGACTCCCAGACAGGAGCAGCTCAGGAAGACCCTTCGTTTCTTCGCTTCGAGTTCGAGGATTAAACGAACTTTCCCAAATCTATAAATTGTGCCTTATCGTCATCGGAAAGGAAATTAATTTACGGTGTGTCGGGACCGACCGCCTAGTTACCATAACTTCCCTTTTGTCACATTAATCTGGAACACTTCACTGATTGTCCGCTGACCCGACACACAGTCCCTCCCCAACGCCCCGCCCCCCCGACCAGTGTCCTGCACGTCCTCTGACGCGTACGAGAAGGGGCGGCATCTGAACCCTCATGGTCTCAAGAGGGGCTTGTAAAACCCCCATGAAGACCTAAAGGACAATCATTGCTTCCTACATGGAGAGTAAGTGAGTCAGGGGACAATAGTCTGTAAATCTAGGATAGAAAAAACAATTGTATAGTTATTACAACACCACTGGTAGAAATACGTATTTATAAACCAACGTAAGACCTTACAGAGAAACCCTGTCTAAGGGCCTTTACTTTACCGATCGAGTCTCCCGCACTCACAAAAGTCGCTCCGACCCTACACTCGACCTCCACAGGCAGGGGTACTGTAGAGCAGGGTCTTGGCAAAAGTCGGGACCACGGACCATGTCCCCCTTCGCAACGAACCCAAGGACACCGACAGACCCGTGTACGCGTCCCGAGGTACCCGTAACGACCCAGCACCACAGGAGCCCCACCCACACAAACGGAGCACAGACAGACACCCGGAGAGGTTGGTGTTTGTGCGGGTCAGACCAGAAATCAAGGACATTACTTCGGACCCGTAGGGACCACCCCGTGTGTAGCGAGAGGGTGGCAGGACGACAGATCCCCCGCCCCCGAGAGGGTTTCGGTCGGGACGGGAACGGGGCACGTCGTGGCTAGTCGGAGGAACCAAGAGTAGTTTAGAGACGCACGGATCCGGGTCGTAGTACGAGGGACCTTGTTTCCCGGCCGAGTGACCTAGGCGGCGGAGTCCTCCGTCAACCCCAATATCTATCGGAAATTCTCTACGGAGTCGGTCCTGAAGACCTCCCACAGAAATAACTCGACGTTGCGGGTACGGTCTGTCAAGAGACGAGTTCGCAGACTCCGTGAACTCACCAAAAGGCACGTGAACAGACCAACACACAGACAGTAACGCCAGACAAAGTCTCGAACCTCTCTTTCGGGACCCGGGCGATCGCCGGTGAGAGGTGGGGCCGGGCTCCGTGGTGATCAAAGGAAGACAGAGCCCCCTAAAGGGACAAGACCTTTAAGGTATGCTACCTCAGAATGTGGTACGTCGGAAAGCTCTTACGGAAAAGAGTGACTCGGATTGCAAAAGTCCCAAGTAGGTACAACTCACAGATGGGACCTCAGGAAAAAGCCCGGTCTGTCAGAAGGTACCATACTCATCCGGTGCACAATAAATCGGTAAGTAGACAACCATAAATCTCACAAAGGAGAAAAACCGACAAGGTTCATTGTGACGGCACTTGTGAGTGTGTGTACGTCCAAAAATACGAAAGTAAAGACACACGCATAGGGACCCCCGCCTTAACGACTCAGCCCACCATTGGCAACTGGAAAAATTCCTTGACGGTCGGACAAAAGGTTTCCCCGACCCCGCAAAATGAAAGGGAGATCTTCTCCCGAGGTCAAGAAGAAAAGAGAGAGAAAAATTTAGAATGACCTCCTACCAACCAAATGTTATAACAGAATCAAAGCCCACATTCGTCTCACAAAGTCAACGTGTGTGTGTACGCAAGTAAGAAAGGGCCCAAAAAGGGGCATCTCCAACAGTGCCTGAGAGACCAAAAGGGCGCAACGACTTCAGACCAGTAGGACCACCCGTACTTCACCATAGAACAACACCAAAGTCAAAGGGACTACCGATTACTAAAACTCGTAGTAAAGTGTACGAATAACCGGTAAACATATAGAGCAACTTCTTTATCGATAATTCTAGGAAACCGGACTAAAATTAACCCAATAACCAGAAAAATTTAAACTATAGGTTCTGAGAACTGTGAATTATCGCAGGTAAAAAAAGATCAGCTAACGGCACTCCTGGTCGTCCTTTCGACTGAAACCGACCAGGCCGACAAAGGACGCCCTCAACCATCGACCCACCACCCACCTCCCCGGATCTCGAAAGGTCTACCCTCCCACCCCTCTCAGCCCTGTGGATGACGCCCTCCTCCGTCCCGACAAACCGTAACGGCTGTTTCGCTGAAGACAAAATTATCCTGACAAAAAAGGGTGACACTTGTTTAACCCATATGAGTGCCTCCATTTAATATTATTTTTTCTCTTTTTCCTGCCCTCCTCCTTTCTTCTCAGGACGAAAACACTAACTTCGTTCATTGGCTCAATGTTTGATCGTTTTAGTTCATTGTGTTCTCGTCTATTGTCCCTTCTTTCATTCTAACGGTCTAAGGAAAAATTCCGCCTATACGCATTAGGACACAGGGGAAGACTCCTAGTGTGTCGGGGGTCACTTATTTTACGAAGGACCTTTAGACGACATTTTACACACTCCCCCGGAAAGGACCTCGTGGCCGCTGCACTCGTCTTTGTCTTCTGTGCGACACACGACCGAAACACCACACACACCGGGATTCGCCCCAGTGTCGCGCCATCCTCGCCGTCCACCCGCACTCACGACCAAGAGAAGCACCCCTACAGCGACAACACCCGTCACGAGAAACCACCACCCTGCAAACTTCTGTCCACTATTTGAATTAAAAATTCTTACACGACATAGAGTACATCTTACTGAATCGTCAATTAACATCGTCAAGGATGTTACTTTGCGTCGAGACAGGAAAACTTTGGCAAGCAGAAAGGCCCGACACTCTCCGTCGCTCCGCCGGGCTCACACCTGGAGTCGGTCGGAACGGCACACAAGAGACCGGACGCCGAAGTCCGGCAGTACAGACACTCGTCTCCTTCACCGTCCTCCGGGACTCCGGGAGAGGGGTAGAAAAAGTCCTGCGAGTCCCGGGCACTCGCTCGACGGGCGGAGGAGAGCACACCAACGGCTTAGGGAAAGACCACCACAACGTCGGGGTCCGCTCCCCGGTCGGGGAGCACGCCCCCGGGGACCCGCTCCGGTCGTCACGGGGACGAGGCACCGGTCCCGTCCCCCACCCACCTACCGTCTGGGTGACGAGTCTCGGGGGAGTTCCGGGTCCTAGACATAGATGCGGGCAGAGGGGACACTAAGGACCAACCCTAAGTAGTGTCGGGGTCTTCAGTCCAGTCCAGTGGAATGTGCCTTCTACGACAGGAAGGACACCAATCAAGGTGGGTGCAGGGAGTTCCGAAAAAGAATCCCGGGGTGGACCCGGGGGACGGGGGTCGGACGTCCGGAACCAGGTCTACGAGGGAACTCCTTCCGGAAAGGGAGACAGACAGACCACCTGAGTGGGACGGAAAGTCCCAGGGACACACCGGAGCGACACGTCTTGGAAGGGACCGCGTCTCATATCGGACCTTACCTGAGTGGAGCCAGGACTCAGGGCCGACGGAGAAGGGTGGGGATCAGAGGGGAGAGGGGCCAAGTCGAGAGACGGGGACCTCCTTCCAAACAGGGAGAACCGGATAAGACTCCGGAGATTGACACGTACGGAAGGGACGGACTTCCCTTTGAGAAATCTATTATCTTTTTTTAACGTCGGTCCTTTCAATAAAACGTGTTGAAAATCCTACAATTAACGTCGTTAATCTCCAGTAGTTCGAACCTCAGGGTCTTGTGAATCTCTTCGACCGTCCGTCACCCCGCAGGACCGGAGAGTGGAGGAGGAGAACGACGGTCTCTCCTCGACCCTCTTCTCAGGAGTGGCAGCGAGTAGCGAGGACGGTAGACCGGACGTCCCGAGCCGTGTCGGCGGGAGGTCTTCTTAAGAAGTTGCGGCAGTACGCCGGTCCCTTTGTCAAGGGGAGGGTCGAGGCAGAGGACTTCCCTTCGGAACAAGTCTAAACGGTCTCCGGTGTCTCCTTCCGTAAAAAGTATGACAAGTACCCCACGAGTATATCGAGTCAACCATTTCTTAGGTGGACGTTGCGTCCTCTGGGGTCAAACTAAGGACCCAGTCCTTCTAGGCGGCCTCTTCCCTGTCCGACGGGTGAGGTCACAAGACCGGACCTCTTAAGGTGTCTAACATGTCAAGTGTCCCAACGTTTCTCGACCTGTGTTGACTCTCTCAAAGTGAAAGTGAAAGTACCCCAAGAGTCTGGTGGACTGGACGGAGGACTCTTTAGACACAAAGAGTCCTTTAGTCCAGTCCTCCGTTGTCAATCTTGACCTGTACCTTGTTGTTTGACCAAGGTTTAACCCTTTCCTCATACAGTTCCGACATATGACAGTGGGACGAATAAATTGAATATACGACTCATGTAGTACACTTTACACCCCGACCTACTTCGTGTTCGACCTTAGTTCTAACGACCCTCTTTACAGTTATTGGAGTCTATACGTCTACTGTGGTGGGAATACCGTCTTTCGTTTCTTGATTTCTCGGAGAACTACTTTCACTTTCTCCGAATTTTGAATTGTAAGTCTTTTGATTCTAGTACCGTAGATCAGGGTATTGAAGTACCTTTTATCTACCCCTTTGTTACCTTTGTCACTGTCCGAAATAAAAAAACCCAAGGTTTTAGTGACGTCTACCACTTACGTCAGTACTTTAATTTTCTACGAACGAGGACCCTTCTTTTCGATCCTGGTTGGATCTGTCGTATAATTTTTCGTCTCTGTAATGAAATGGTTGTTTCCAGGCAGATCAGTTCCGATACCAAAAAGGTCATCAGTACATACCTACACTCTCAACCTGACACTTCTTTCGACTCACGTCTTCTTAACTACGAAAACTTGACACCACAACCTCTTCTGAGAACTCTCAGGGAACCTGACGTTCCTCTAGGTTGGTCAGGTAGGATTTCCTCTGGTCAGGACCCACAAGTAACCTTCCTGACTACAACTTTGACTTTGAGATTATGAAACCGGTGGACTACGCTTCTTCACCGAGGAAACTTTTCTGGGAGTACGACCCTTTCTAGCTTCCGTCCTCCTCTTCCCCTCCTGTCTCCTACTCTACCGACCTGCCGTAGTGGCTGAGCTACCTGTACTCAAACTCATTTGAGGCCCTCAACCACTACCAGTCCCTCCGGACCACACGACGTCAGGTACCCCAACGTTTCTCAACCTGTGCTGACTCACTTACTTGACTCGACACCACTACCCTAAAGGGTCCGTTCCGATGGCCTCACCCGACGGTAAAGGAAGAGGTCCCCTAGAAGGGCTGCGTCCCAAGTTTGGACACAGAGGATGTACCGTCCACCCAAGAAACGGTAAACTCGGTGGTTCCTTCGGGAACGGAACACGACTCAGTCGAGGGAGAGAGAGTCATCACAGGGCAGTAGGCCGGGGGGAGAGACTCACGGGGCGGTAGGCCGGGGGGAGAGAGAGACTCACAGGGCAGTAGGTCGAGGGGAGAGGCATCACAGGGTAGTAGACCGAGGGGGAGAGAGACTCACAGGGCAGTAGGCCTGGGGAGAGACTCACGAGGCGGTAGGCCGAGGGGAGAGAGAGACTCACAGGGCAGTAGGTCGAAGGGGAGAGACTCACGGGGCGGTAGGTCGGGGGGAGAGAGAGACTCACAGGGTAGTAGGCCGAGGGGAGAGGCATCACAGGGTAGTAGACCGAGGGAGAGAGAGACTCACAGGGCAGTAGGCCTGGGGAGAGACTCACGGGGCGGTAGGCCGAGGGGAGAGAGAGACTCACAGGGCAGTAGGTCGAGGGGGAGAGACTCACAGGGCAGTAGGCCGAGGGGAGAGGCATCACAGGGTAGTAGACCGAGGGGAGAGAGACTCACAGGGCAGTAGGCCGGGGGCAGAGACTCACGGGGCGGTAGGCCGGGGGGAGAGACTCACGGGGCGGTAGGCCGGGGGGAGAGAGAGACTCACAGGGCAGTAGGTCGAGGGGAGAGGCATCACAGGGTAGTAGACCGAGGGGGAGAGAGACTCACAGGGCAGTAGGCCTGGGGAGAGACTCACGAGGCGGTAGGCCGAGGGGAGAGAGAGACTCACAGGGCAGTAGGTCGAAGGGGAGAGACTCAC
>SJYO01018757.1:93921079-93969751 GCA_006410555.1 Capra ibex
CCGGGGGGGGGGGGGGGGGGGGGGGGGGGGCTCACGGGGCGGTAGGCGGGGGCGGAGTCATCACAGACAGTGAGTCTAAACACAACTGTAAAGAAGGCAAGTCAAGTCAGCGAGTCAGCACAGGCTGAGAAACACTGGGGTGCCTGACGTCGTACGGTCCGGAGGGGCAGGTAGTGGTTGAGGGTCTCGAACAAGTTTGAGTACAGGTAACTCAGCCACTACGGTAGGTTTGTAGAGTAGGAGTTGGTACAGTGGGAGACTTGACCGACGCCGGGTCCCGCTCCCGTCCGCACGGCCCGAGGAGGGCCGCGCCCTGACCTCTTCGCCCCCGGCCCACCGGGGAGGGGAACCCGAGTGGTACCCGAACCGTCCTTGTGTGCTCCGTGGGCGGCGGGGTGAACGGTCTCCGGGGCACCCGGGTCGCCCTGGGAGGGGACTGAGCCTCACGCCTCCGCGCTCGGTGTCTGTAAAGCGCAGACGAGAGCAGAGGAGGACCTGTGGGAGCAGGAGCAAATACTGTGCCAAGGCAAGGGCGACACAGCCACTCCAGTCCCCCCGGACCGTCTCCATTCGACGCCCCAGCACCGCACCGAGGGTCCGCGGAGAGTTCGTCGTCGTGCGACCCTACAAGGACCGCGGGGAGGAAGGATCTCCTCCGGCGCAGACGAGCCACAGGGCGCAGTCGACACGTGGAGGAGCGCGACGAAGGGACTGGTGTGACAGTCTGGACGGACGAACGTCGCTCGGGGACGCCCCATCCTCACCCGCATTAGCATGAGAGGCTCGAAGAAACTAGCCAAAACTGCCTGGCCTACTTAGTCCACACTCTACCTGAGTCTCGTCCCCCTCACACCTCCACCGAAACCGGGGTCCCCGTCGAATGTGTCTCCCCGCGAGTCGTACGCGACCAGTCTCGTCCGACCATCCGCACGGAAAGGGCATGGGCCCGAAAATCCTCGGTCTCGACACGAACGAGACGTCCGGGAGACTCCGACCTCTGTCGAGTCGAAGACCTAATCCAAGAGTGCCCTCGGAGCCACTGCCATTATGCACACGTAAAGAATGTGCAAAACCTTTCTAAATTTTAAGATAACAACACGGTTTCACTTAGTCCGATGTTTGTTTTATGACACCACTTCTCAGGTGGTAAAAATGAAATGTGTAAAATCATTTCATAATTATTCAAAAGGTCAGAGTAATTAAATATCATCATAAAATATTATTATGTTTTATACACAAGTAAGAACAAAATTTTACAAAATTTTGTAATTACGTAAAAGTGTAATTACGTAAATAAAAACAAGTCACAAAGACGGTCTAAAATCATGATGGTTTCAAAATTTTTTATTCTGATTTTGGTCAAGTTTTCTCATAATCTTTTTTTTTTTAATACCTAACTAAAAAGATAATAAGGACCCAAAAGTCCCCCTTTTTTTCCATGAATATTAATCCTCAAGAAACGTATGTGGTAAGACACTGTCTAAAAACCAAAGTAGAGTCTACACTAAAATGTAGGCCAATCTTGTTTACTCGGGGTCACCGACACACCAAACACAAACACCTCCCCTTACTCACTAATGTAGGCCTTCGCGTCGTCCTACCACAAGAACGTAAACATACAATGTCATGAAAGGGTCCACAACAAAGAAACAAGGTACGCTCCTAAGGCACTGAGTTCCTTCCTTCCATATAAACAAAACGATTCAAAATCTCCTTCCTTGACCCCGAGTCCTCTCTAAATCTCCTGACTCCCTCCGGCATCTCTAAGAGTGACCGGTGCGACCCGGACCTTGGGTTCAGACGACTTAGGTGTTGGTCAAAGACAACGGGACGGGGAGAGACGAGCCAGTCGGAGGGCCCCCCTTAGAAGGACTCTTCCTTTCTGAGTGTCATGTCTACTCAAACCTCAACACTACGACCGTAACAAAAGTATTTCTGTCAAGACTTAAAATACAAAATCTTTCGTTTACGTGCTAACATCTTCTAAACGAGAAATAAAGAGTAAGTAAAAGACGAATAATTTCGTACACAGTGTAAAATCAAAAGAGCGAATCTGCTGATCACTGAGACGTCAGACTAAGGTTCTTTATGCCCCTGTCTTTCGGGCGTCTTTTGGTGTGTGCCCGATAGTGGTATTTCCGAGCCCGTCGACTTTATTTTCCACCCTTTTCTAGACGGTCCCTGCACGATGAGTATTTTTTCGATTAAACGTTTTATTATAGTCTTTTTTTCGTTTGTAGCTATGTTTCTCCCTACAAAGTATTACTATTGTCCAAGTTGAGCAATTCATCTCTACGGAAAGGATTTACACAAACAGTCTCAACACCCACATTGTCGTCAAGTAAAAAGTGTTCGTCTCTGTCATACGAGAAGATACTTACGTAGTGTCAAACAATTGTATAGGCGGACGAGTGTCTGTGGGTCCAATAAATGTTCGGAAGGGGGGTACCTTTTCGGCGATACTCCCAGGAACACCTATGACGTAACACCCATATACAAGGGTCAAGATATTCCGTCTATACTTCACCACCTCGACAACCCAGTGTCCTGTCCATATACAAATTGAAATGAATTTTTTTTTTTTTTTGGACGGTATACCAAAAAGTTTCACCATCATGGGAAAATAGGACGGGTGGTAATAAAAAATTTAACTATACCTCTATGCTCAAAGGTCGACGGAGAACGCAGTCAAAACAATCCGGTGTAAAGAGTTCCTTACATAGGTACGGTACATTCAAAAACTTAAATAACGTACTTCAACAGTTGTCCTAGCCAAATAATAAAGAAGTACGGACATCGCAGACATCACTACAAGGAAAGAGTACAGACTGTGAAAAAGGGTCACCAGTTCAGATTGATTTTAAAAATAACTAAAAAGAATTTCGTCAAAGAATAAAGGTACGAATAAAATAAAGGGAAGAAAATCAAATCGAAACAAATTTTAGGGAGTAGAAGAGGATCGAAGAATTCCATCTTGGAGTAACCAAACTTGGAAATAAGAAAAGACTAAATCCGAAAATTCCCGTATATAAATGGAGGTCCGTAACAAAATCAATATAGTATGTGTATAACCATAAACAACAATAGTAAGTCAAACTTTATAAAAGGTTAACAAAGGAACACTAAAGAGACTAAATACTCTATAAATCTTCATACAATTATTTCAAGGTGTACAAACTCCTAAAGGACCCATAGTGTGATTCGACTAAAGAGTAAATTTCGTAGACCAGTCTATTCGGACTGCAACAAAACTAGAGAACTACGAATAGTACTGAATGAACCCGTCGTGTACACCGGGCGAACTCATACGACACACAGGAACTTTTCTTACACACAAGAAGTCCACCACCTACACTGCAGGACGTCTGGTCAATCTAGGTTGAGTGTAGACGGAAATGGCCAAAAATTTAAATGGATAAGACAGTCAATGAGTCCCTCCCCACGACTTTAGAGACGGATGATAGCTTTAACACAGATAAAGACAGTCACAAACGAAGTACGTAATACTTCGACATAATAATCCGTGTGTGTAAATCCTTTCCGTAGAGACGAATTGCTCAACTTGGAGAATAGTAATACTTTGTAGGGAGAAACATGACTACAAATAAAAAAAGACTATAATAAAACGTTTAATCGAAAAAATACTCATCGTGCAGGGACCGTCTAGAAAAGGGTGGAAAATAAAGTCGACGGACTCAGAAATGCCACTGTCGGACACAAACCAAAAAGAAAGTCGAGAGATCGGGGCACAAAGAACGTTAGTCTGACGTCTTAGTGATCAACAGATTCTTTTGCTTTTACATTCTTTATGAAACTATTCGTCTTTTACTTACTCTTTATTTATCGTTTAGATGTCATCACGTAAACGAAAGATTTTTCATTTTAAACGTTTATAGAAACACACTTGTGGTCATAGGGTGGAGATATGAGTAGACATCACACTCAGAAAGGAAGAGTCATTCTAGGGGGCCCTCCGACTCTGACACTACGAGGTACTGGGTTCCTCCGTCTCTCCCCAGCTGGACAACGGTCGTACTCGCTCGGGAGTGAACGGAGGAGGACGAAGACGGACGCCTAAGGGAAAGACCAGCGACGGGACGAGAGTGACGGCGGCAGGGCCGGTGGTGGCGGAGAGGAACCCGAAGCGTTCATCCGGGAACGTACCAACAGAACACTGACGACCGGGGAGACCAAGCAAAAGGTGTGACACCAGTTCCGGAACACACATTCGACAAGCGACCCGGGTCCTACGAGGGGAGCGCCGGGGGAGAAGAGAGTCAACCGGAGAGACGTACAGACCCAACACAAAGTCGAGAGTCCGGGAGGTGGAGGAACGACTACCCCGCGTGGGGGCGAGTCCTGCAGTGACACGAGGAGTGGAACACGACACTCGTGAAGGAGACCCACTCTAACATGGAAACGGGCGGGAACCTGGCTCTCGACTCGAGGGGCGCACACGCCACACGCGCTGCCAGTGGGCACATTAATTAAGGGGACGGGACGACCGGGGTCCCTTCGTAGGGAATCTAAGAACAATCGCAGTCAGCCACTGGAGGCACAAAAGGACAAAGAAATATAGAAGTTCATTTTAGAATGTCAAAAGAAGTGTACCATAAAGAACACGTAAAGAACAATTCGAATACGGACATTGGAAAAGGTGCAGAAAAAAACAGTCATCTCTGTTCGATAACTAAAAAGCTGAGAGCATAGACGGGCAGAACGACTTGAGTCTTGGACCCCAGGGCGCACAGAGACCCACGACGGACGGGTAGACGACCGAAGCAGGAGTCCGACCCCCCGCCGGTCCCCCGACGGCCGGGGGTCGGACTGTAAACCGTGGTGGTCGTAAGTCTCCTTCGTCTCTAGGTCTCTAGTCTCTGGGTCGTCTAGGGGACTCTCGGTCCTCTCCACAGGAGTCCGCAGGGCCGAGGAAACGCGAGATAAGAGTCCCAAGTGTACCCCAGGGTCCGGGTACCGGTCTAACCCACGACCACTCCCGCACCGAAACGGGGGTACGGTTGGTCGGGTCGACTCACATCTCGTCCAGTCACCCACAAACACACACACACACGTGTGGAGGTACGGTTGGTCAGGTCGGACTCACATCTCGTCCACCCACAAACACACACACACAGACGTACGGAGGTACGGTTGGTCGGGTCGACTCACATCTCGTCCACACACACACACACACACACACACGTGCGGAGGTACGGTTGGTCGGGTCGGACTCACATCTCGTACACACACACACGCGTACACACACACACTCGCACACACACGCGCGCGGAGGTACGGTTGGTCGGGTCGGACTCACATCTCGTCCACACACACACACACACGCGCGCGGAGGTACGGTTGGTCGGGTCGGACTCACATCTCATCCACACACACACACACACACACACACACACACGCGCGAAGGTACGGTTGGTCGGGTCGGACTCACATCTCGTCCCCACACACATACACACACATACACACACACACACACATACACACACACACACGCGCGGAGGTACGGTTGGTCGGGTCGGACTCACATCTCGTCCGGCCACCCAAGGACGACCCCACTCACACACACATACACACACCAGTGAAACGTGTCAGTCCTAAGACGACCTGTCCACCTTCCCCGCCTACCCGGACCCAACTTTCAGGTGTGGACTGGGGACAGGTTCACCGGGACCCTGAAGAGGGTAGGTGTAGGGCTGTGGACCTAGTCCAACATTCCGGAGGACCACACCTCGTCGGAAAAGTAGGGACGCCAGTACGACTAGAACCCGGAAGTCACCACGAGGACAGACGACCCCAAACTAAAACCCGAGAAGACAGACACTCCAGACAGACGTAACCGTCTTCGGCAGAGTCATTGTCCTCAGGCGCCACCCCTTCCTGAGCCCCTGCACTTCCGGGGAACCAAACGCACGACGGTGCCGACTCAGGGGAGTGGAGGGATTCGGACAAGGAGGTAGTGAGTCACCCTGACGTCGGGGTCGATTGAGTTCCAGACCTCCTGGAGTATGGAGTCTCGAGGGAAAGTCTTGGTCTCAATCTTGACACAGAGTGACACAACTGACTTCCACGGCAGAACACTCCCAGGAAGTACTCCTCTCTCCAAGCCTCCTGTAGTCCGAAAGAAGTATTTGCTGGGAGTCTTTCGCCCGGGTACGTCGGTGGTCCCGGGCCCCTTGCACTAACCATTTGTAGCGTAATAACCACAAGCCTATAATCCAGGGACGAAAAGTATTATAGGGGTCCCTTGACCCCTTCTAAACTATAAAAGACTCTAACGGCATTTTACGTTCAATAACGACCGCGGTAGCGGGTTAATAAGACATGAATAAAATGAATCTGAAATCATTAACCTTTTTCTAATCTACAGTCCTGAAACATAAGACAACTAAGATAATGGTCTCAGGAAGAGAAATTAGTAAAGGAAATAAGGGTCATAATTAGTAATCGAGACTCGAGAATCCCCTTCTTGGATTGAATTTCCTTTCTTTATCAATGAAGGCAAAGACATCCTGACTGACAATCCATGGATGTCTAACTTCGCACAAGAGACCGTTAAGTCCCGGACACTACCTCCGTGAGCTCCTCTGGGGCTTCCAGTCTTCCTCGAACCCCGGGACTGAGAATGGGCGGAGGGGTCCGACACGGACCGGACGAGAACAGGTCCGGGGACGGTCGGGGCGGGGAGACACTGGTGGGGGGTTTGAATCCACAAACAACCCCGTAGACACTGAACATGACAACTGTGAACCAACAGGGGTCCCACACTAAACCGGTGTAGGAGTATCTGTGTTCGAATAGAGGTGCTTGACTACAGAAAGTTTTGGGGAGGACTGTATCTCTTGTCCGAATCCCTGGACCCGGCCCCTCCTTCCCGCTTATCCTCCTCCCTGCACCGCCGCACATGTGGACTAATTTCACCCACTGGGCGCCCCGAAACGGCACGCTGAGCCCTGAGTGTGGACTCGAGACAGTAATGGAAGTCCCCAGTCTACCCCACCCTCCACCCTCCCTCCAAGTTCTACCCCCCCCCCGTGTACATATGGAGACCGACTGAGCACAACTACGTACAACACTTCGTTGATAGGAAGTTAATATTTCTATTGAGTTAATTTTTTTTTTAGACAGGACTCTTCACGTGAAGCACATCCAGAAGAATCTCATTCACGACTCTCACTGACCTACTTTCTTCCTACACTCGAACCCCCCACGTCCCCCTCTCTCCCTCCCTCCACCCGCTCACCCCTCCGTCCTCCGACCTTCCTTCGCACAGGAAACGTGGAGCGGACAGGGACACCGAGGTCCCTACGAGCCCGGCACAACTCGTTTGCACACGATTCTAGATTTGCGTTTGTCCAGTGCAAATCGAACCAAACTTATCTCACCATTGAAGAGGCCACACAACTTTTGTTAGTCATAGACTTTAACAAGAGTAAATCCAAGTAAGACCAAAGTAAATACCCGGAGGAACGGGGGACTCCTTGACCCCCTCCTACAGGGGGCTTACCCCTCCGAAACGGACGGTAGACATTGGGGGAAGAAGGACAGAGAGAACACAATTGTCTCCTCGAGTCCTTCGACTCGACCAGGCCCTAGGGGTTCGGGCAGGCACGGTAGTGCACCTTCGACGAGAGTCATTCAACGGGGGAGACGCGGGGGCGGGACGTGGGGGACGGGTCCGTGGCAGGAGAACACTCCTGTCCGAGAGGGCCGGGTCCGCCCGAAGCTCGGGGTGCGTGCAGGGCCGAGGTGGAGCACCTAGACCGAAGCCGACCCCGACGCTACGGTAGAGGGTGGGAATCGAGTCGAAGTCCGAACCAAACGCTTCTGACCGTCTTTTGCTCGTATTCAGTATTGAATCCTACCGACACAAGAAAAAGAGACTAGAATAATAAAAATTTCAGAAACACCACAAAGGTTTGGACACAATATTTTTCCAAGGTCGCACCTTCTAAGAAAGTCGAGACTCCTGAGTTTGTCCCTTTAGACAAACTCTCAGAAAATTTTTCGTAGTCACCACTACCACAATCTGACCACACACAAACACACTACCTCCGATCCGACACCGAGGCAGTGTGGGTTACACCTCGTCGTGCAAGACCCCCGAAGCCCTCTTCCACCCTCGACCAAGAGCGGGACTCAGTCACAGTCTTCACTCGAACCGAGACGACTTGTAGAGCCTCAGAAAAGATCTGTCGAAAGAAGGGCAAAGGACGAAAAAAAAAAAAGAAGGAATAATAAAACCCTTGATTCAGTTATCCCTGGGGATTCTCAAATGGGATTTAACCCAGCCTGAAAGTCATAATTTTCTCAGAAAGAACGATTACTCGAAATTATTTAAACGTCGAATCATGGAGCCTTAGGATGTACGTCTACGTCAAGGCTTGTCACTTATAAATAACTAGTTTATAAGAGAACGTTAATTTTAATCTGGGCGACGTTAACGATTACAAAAACAAGCCACAAAAAAAAATAAAATTCGTAAACATAGACCAAAAGGGTTGTAGGAGATTTTCTCCGATGTCCGAAAGGTCCGGCGTAAAATCCTTCAAGCGTACTTTTGTGGAAAGCCCAGAGACACCTCCAAAACGCAAACACTTCCCACACGAGGAGGGCCACCTTTCGGGAGACACTTAATGCAACAGCGCCGGAGAAGGGAAATCGAGGGGCGGAGACGTCCAGTACCAATTCTGTGGGAGTGTCGACGGGTCACTGACGGAACCTCCTTCTCGGTGGACCCCAGTTACCCGTCTCCCCGTCTCCCGCTGCACTCTAGCCGATCCGAGCCGCCAGACTTCGCCCCGTCCCGTCACCCCTCCCAGACACTGGTCGCCGGGACCCTACGTCCACTGTCTCAGACCGGAAGAACCTGCAAACAAGTGCGGTGGTGGCGACCAATGTCCCCGGGAACAGGTCTCCGCCTCCCCTCGGTCTGAGGTCGCGTGGTGTCTCAGACCCCCGGAACCCCAACCAGGCCCCACGTCGCCCTAAACTGACCCCCTGGTGTCTGACACCGTGTACACCCGGCGTCCGCCGGGGTCACCCGTTCTCCTCCCGCTGTCATAGTACCCGTGCACGGACCCCAGAAGTGGGGGGCCCCAGACTTTCGTCTCCACCCGACCCCACCTCCTTTTCCCGTCTCCACTGCCCCCGTCAAGAACGATAAAAGCTGAACGTAGCTGTCTACTCAATTTTTCCGCAACCCCTGTCACTCGGCTCGGGTAGGGAGATTTCCACCCGGTGGTCGTCCCTCCCGTAAGGTGTCGGAGAACCTCTTCCACCCCACGAAGCCCGGTAGAGATTCCGACACAGTCCCAAGGAGCCCACTCGCTGTACCCTCCAGTGCACTGGGCCCCTCCGTCTCTTAGTTGTGGCTCCGAGACGCCTTGGCCGCCCAGTCGACTGGGGAACCCCACCCCTCCCCTACTCTCCACCCCCACACCCCTCCGGTCCACGGGCCCGACCCGACGGAGGACTTCCGGACTCACTCCCGCCCCCCGACACCCCACTTCGGTCCGCGGACCCGCCCCCCTCCCTGACGTCGAACGGAGGAGGGGAACAAACGAGTTACAACGGCGGGCTCGTGAAGGTCCCAGACGGCGGCCCTTTCGTCCCTTCCCCTTACCGGTGCAGGGACACCGTCTTCCTCCCTCGGGGAAGAAAGAGACGGAGACCGGACCCCGCCTCGGCCGGGGGACGTCTGTCCCGTGGACAGGAGGGACGCGTGCAAGAGGGGCGAACAGGACGCTCGCAAAGAGTCGACAAACGACACACGATAACCCGCGTCACACTCTCTACGGACACGTCCGTCGCCCGGTACGGGGAACCTTCACCCATCCCCGACCCTACCCGCCCTGCCTTCCCCTCCTCCCCGGGTCCGGTGGTTCCTCTTTCGCACACCCACGAGCGACTGGTGCGTCCGGACACACCCCGTCGTCCCACAGTGGGGGCGGACGTCCCGAGGGCGGATGTGCACGACACCGGAGCCCCACCCCTCCCGTAGACCCGCAGGTCCCCGTCCCGCGGGTGCGTCACTTCCCCACGACCAGCCTGGACCCGAACCCGTCCGTCCCCCTTCAGACTGACACCCCCGGCAGGAGAGGGTAGGACACTTGGTGTGGGCCTCGAGCACTCGGAGACACGAACAGGACCCCACGGGGGCCACGCCAGTCGGTGTCTCGCACAAGAGACTACCCTCTGAGCCTCGCGTGTCACTTGGGGCAATTGGTGAGCCGGGCCTAAGTCGTCTACAAAGGACCCGTAGATAGGACCCGACCCGGGAAGTGGTCACAGTCCGGGTGCTCAGGACCTCCTTCGTGGGTCCCCCGAGGACGCCAACCCGGCCCCCACCTCGTCGTCAGAAGGGTCAATCCTGATCGAGAACCAGTAAGAGGCTCCCGGAGTGTGCGGACAGAGGACCCCTCGAGAACGTCTACGACTGCACACCCGGGTGCCTCGTCTAGGGCCCCACCTGACGCCAGGGCCCCACACATGGCTGAGGCCCAAGGTGGCTCGTGGACCGGGTCCGACCCCCCTCTTCCGCCCCCGTCCACCCGAAGCCCGGAGGAGAGATGGACGTCGAAAGGTAAGACCCAGGTGTGAGCACAATGGGCCCCCCGAACCCTTAACGACGGTAGACCTAAGGGGTCCTCACGAGAGTGTCCAGGTCCCGCCCCTGGCGACGAGATCTTGTGAGGCCAGGGGGCTCCCTGTCCCGTCCCGTGGGGACTCGAGCGACCCTCTACCCCGCAGCTCCCGTCGTGGGGACCCGCCTCCGCGACCACCCCGTGTCGACCCGGACTGAGTGGACGTCGACTCCCCGACCCCGACAACTGGGAGACCATCCCGTCTCTTGCCTGACCCCAACAGTCGCTCAGACTCCCTCGGACGTGACCCCTCGACCCCTGGGGGTGTGGTGCCGAGACGAGGAAGAGGTGGTGTCGTCCCCAGACGTCCTCTCCCCTCAGGGTACTCGACCCCGGCTGTCCCACCGACACCCCGGTACCAAAAGAGTCCCACTTCCTCCCTCGTCCTCCAGGCTCGTGACCCACGGATCGACTCCTCGATTCTCAAATACGAGGCGGGGTAAATCCCTCTGACGACCGAACGGACTACCCAAGTCCCAGACGGCAATTGTGACAGGGCCACCACACACCTACTCGTGAAAGAATTACCTACTCATCCTCTAAGGCGAAATTACTTCTTTCTACCCTTCGACCCGAGACCAGTGAGTCCTCTTGATTGGGCATGAGGGTCTCGAGTGGTCATTTGGCGGAGACTGTGGTAGATTACGGCTTTGAGGTACGTTCACCACGTCTTTGAAAATTTTTGATTGCGACATCTGTGACGAAAGGAAGTCTATCTGTCGGTCGTCCCTGGACGGCGCACCGTGTCCCCAGGGACGAGTCGTAAGACATCATTGTATCTACCCTTCTCTCGAACGTCGTTCTTACCCCCCAACATATGCACACTCGCTTTGTGAACGACATTTTGGACCTTGACTGTGCTGCAACAATTGATTGAGTGGAGGTTGTACTCTGTTTTTAATTTTTTTTAATTGCGAGATCTTTTACTGTAAAGACCGAGAAAATTTTTTCGCAAAGTCTTTATGGGTTGTTTTTGATTCGTGAACGACAAGCACCGTCAGTCATCTTACCGACCCTTACCACTCACTTCGAGAATGTGGCACGAAGCAAGAGCGGCGAATAACTCCACTCAAACGTGCACTTGGGTCGCCCTCCCTCGCTGCACTACAAACACAGTCGCCCTGTTAAGGCTACACATATACGTACGTAACAAAATGTAAATACTAATCACAAAAATATCGTACGATTATGTCGTTAATTCAAAAGACATCAAGACAGTAAATTTTAAGTAACGTATGAACTTATATAAAGTAAACGTATTAAAGGTCAGAACGAATTAATAGACCTCCGGAGTTGAACGTACACACACAAAAGGAAATCCTTCCCCTCGTAGTCCTCCGACACACCCGAACGAACAACGGGCGCAGGGACGAAGCTACGGGAACGGACAGTCTTCATGACAGAGCCAAGAAATCAATTGTAAACTCCGACCGCTCTGAAAGACCCAGGAACAAGGGCAAGTCAATCTTAGGTGGTCACGGCGGCGTCCACGAGACACAATCCGACAGGGGAGACCGACGTCGGCCACGGGGGCACCGCCGGGGCCACGGGACTGGGCCGGTGACGTGCGCACAGGTGCCAGGAGGGCACGATCCGGCAGAGCTCGAACGGGTCCCGAGGGGCGCCGACAGGAGACGGAGAAGTGGAGGTAGGCGAGGCGTCAGAGGTCTGGGTCGGGTCTCCTCCTGCGGTCGGGGAGGGACAACGACCACAAATCAGCACGCCAACGCAGGCTGAGACGTTGGGGTACCTGACATCGGGCAACCCGAGGAGACAGGTACCCCAAGAGGTCCGTTCTCATGACCCCACCCAACGGTACGGGAGGAGGCCCCCTAGAAGGGTTCCGTCCCTAGCTTGGGTGCAGAGGACGTAACCGTCTATATAAGAAATGGTGACTCGGGGGATGAAGAGTACTTAATCAAGTCTGTGCTGGAGGATCGGAGGACCCATCTCTGGGAAGAACCCCACACTGTCACAGTAGGGTCTAGACAACTGGAGTACGGAAGTAGGTGGTTCATAGACACCTCATAGACAACACGGTCTGTCATGGGACTCGGGGCCCCTACAGACACTTGTCTCCCCGCTCCTAAGGACGCACGAGCCCGACCGTGCGGTCACTCTCCTCTACCGTCATTTGCGTCACTGACTTCCAGTGTCGTAGAACCTTCCCGACTACAGTGTTTTGCTTTGCACTCGCTTCATCCTCCCGGGGCTCCCGGTCCGACCACCGACCCCGCCGACGAACCCTCGGTCCCGAACCCCTCCCTCCCTGCCCCGGAACGTCCCAGAGCCAGGGTGGGTCCAAGTGCCCGAGGAACCTCTCCCGCCGTGGCTGAGGTCGTCCCGCACCCGGCTACCGCGTCTGGTCCGTCGGGGCGACTCCTCGGCGAGCGAGAGACTCCCCACCCTCCCACCCGCGTCACGGACCTGCACAGGGAGCCGGGGCCCCGGTCCTCCTCCCACCCGCGACCCGGCCGCGAGGACACCTTGCCGACGCCGCGGACGAGGACCTTCGGTCGGGACGTCTCCGCCTCCGCCACCGAAGTACCCCGTCGGCGCAGCGACGGGCGCAGCGACGGGTGCAGCGACGCTCTAAGAGGATACTACTCCCACGTACCGACACAAGGACTTTTCCAAGGGACGTCCGACCTACACCGGACGCTCACCACCAGACGGTCGGGTACTACGTCCCCGACCCTAGGTCCCACCTCCCTCGGCACTCGAGTCTCCCCGGAACTCAGAACCCCCACGGTCCGGCCCCTTCCCTCTCTCGTAGGGCCCGACTCTCCACCCTTCCCGGTCCGGCCCGTCCTCGTCCTCCACGGACCACCAGACCAACCCGTAAAGGTCGCCCCCGGACAGACCGTCCCGACCCCCAACCGCCCCCTCCACCCCGGACCCGGAGGTCGTCGAGGTCACGACCCCCACCAGTCTCTCCACCCCGAACCCACGTCGGTCCGGACACACGTCGTCCTGGGACCGCTCCTCGACAGGGAGGGAAAGGAATGGGCCCTGACACCGTCAAAGTCCTGTTTCTTTTTATTCATTTGGGTCGGGTACCGGTGACAGGTCCTCCGTCACCCCGAACTGCACCGACAGTTCCGGGTGGACCCGGACCACCCACGGACCCGAGGGTCTACCTAAGAGACTTCGACACTGACCGGGGGGAGGGAACATTGAAGTGCGGGAGCCGTCCCGACCCGACCCCAGGCTCGTCCTCCTCCCGAGACCCACCAAAACCCACTACGACCGGCTTCCCCCGCCCCAGACTCGACGAGTTCACCCGCGAAATGGCCGACCATACTTCCGCGACCTCCGTCGGGCGCAGAAGTCAGGTGTGACCCCCGACCACCACCAAAAACAGCGACCACATTCACACGCCTCGCCAGACGAGAAACCCTATGTTCTCCGGAGTAAACTGGTCTTTCACCTCCGTCCATCCTGGTCGCCGGCGAGGGAGGGAACCATTCCCCCGGTGCGCGACGGCTGACGTCCCTAGACAGTCGACCTGGGCGACGGTGCGGCCCTTGTCGGCCCGGGGAAAGGCCACCCAGCATTACTTGACTCCCGTAAAATCCCGCCGACAAGAAGCCCCCCGAGGAGGAGCGACGATATCTTCCACCTCCTGCCCGCTGTGGACACTGTTCGGACGACCCCACATTTAACGACTGGAGGACCGTCCCAGTGAACCTTTTCTTCGTAGTTCTCGGAATTTATATAGGGCACAGGGTAACTCGGCTACTACGCGGACATCTGTAAAATGAGGTCCTTTTTAGTCTGTAACGAGTCGTGGTGCATAAAACCTCGTGATCTGTAAACTTTTATAAGCCTTGCAACTCTTTAGCTCCTTTCCAATCTGTCTTCACACACTACTTCTGCAAGTGCACCACCGTCCGGTGCCTCGGGACCCCCGGTCACGAACGTCTCGTGCCGAACGATTCGAAGACGACATTGCCCGACCAATCGTTCGCAGACTCGTACACAAAGTCACCCAGTGTGCCAGTGAAAGGCGAGGAGTCGAGACGGAGTCAGTACACGTTTGTCGGTGTGTGTACCCGTTTGTCTATACCGAAGCACGACGATTACAGGACCAATGTCTTTACCCGCCACCCGACCGTAAACGACTCGGGGCGTCCTCTTGTTCTGCGAAACAGTCACCCTCGGTCCCAAGTGATAAAATTCAGGTCCATACATTCGTGTCTTACAACCTCTCTTTTAAAGGAATTTTTCCGGTACCTTTCCTGATCAGTAATTTTCATTTAACCCGAAGCAAGTCCAATCCTCGAAGACAAGTAGTTTTCTACAGTAATTACCCGTTCTTCGGTGTCCGTCCTCCTCCACTACAAATGACGTCTGGACGGCACGTCTGCCACGCCGGCCGCGGACGCTTCGTCCTCCCCCGCCTGGTGGCTTGTCCTCCCCCTCCCGACGAGTGCCCACTCCTACGCGGACCGGAGGGCGTCCGGGGACCTCTCCGTCGACTCCGGACGGTCGACTACCTGTGGAGGTACTCGGGCAATCGTGCCGACATTCCTTTTCCACCACCACGGGCCGCAACCCTTCTTCCCTCCGATACGAGAGCACGTACAGGGGACCCTCCCATCAGTGAACCCTTTAAGAAGTCGTTTTGGACAGTTTCCATGCGGCTGGAAACGAGGGGCAATATGTGGATTGTTTTACCTACAGCACACGACATTTTCCGTCCGTACTCTTGCAAATAGCGTCTTTGGACCAGTGGCGGGCCTACAGACGATTGTCTTACCCAAAACGTGTACCTCTACAATACGTCGTCACTTCTAATTGGTGACCAAACACAAGGTCTTGCTCACCTCAAAAGTTTACATCGTGGCTCAAATTCGTTACTCCGCCTTTTCTGTTCTTCTTCTAAGGTACACACATTTCAAGTCTTTGGACTATCCGTTTTGGACCGTCCACACTCCTCAGTCCCTCCTGGAGACTGTCGTCCAGTCCTCATTCCCAGTCACCGGCCCTCCAGGGGTCGTGCGGGACTCTACACAAGTAAAACACTAGTAAGTGTGTGTATAAACCCGTTGCACACGTGTGTGTGCAATATAAAGTTATGTGCGAATAATTTTTCAAATTTACTACACTAGGTTTACACAATTTTGTTACACGTGTTCACACATCAAATACTATGTCTTGTCTACGATTGACCACGGGTTTCACCCCATTTCCCCTACGCACACGAGTGTGCCGACTCTTCCCCACCGACCTGGATCCCGCTGAAGTAGGAGTTCCGACTCGTGCCGACAGGAGCGCAGGCGGGAAATACCACCCCATTTCCCCTACGTGTACGAGTGTGCCGACTCTTCCCCACCGACCTGGATCCCGCTGAAGTAGGAGGTCCGACTCGTGCCGACAGGAGCGCAGTCGAGAAATACCATCCAGACACCGAGCACCAAGAGGGAGTACCAGTGTCCTACCGACGGTGTCGAGGTCTGACACGTGTAGGAAAAACTAAGTGTTCGTCGGCGTCTCTTGTGGGACATGGACCGAAAACACGGACGAAGACCAAGGGGGAAAAGGGGACTCGGACAGCCAGTGACCTCGACCACCTTACCACCCCGTGTAACCGAGTAGTCCTGAACAGGACTTCCTTCCCCTAACGAGTGGGACTTCCTTCCCGGAACCTACACCATGGGTCTCCGAGAGGTCCTGCGCCAAACAAACTGTCGTTTGTGTTACTGCAGGTGGCACCTACCCCTCTGTGAGACTTTCCGCCGTCGACACAAACCAGTAAACGGGTGAAAGTCCACCCCAGTGAGTGACTTTCAATCCACGGACGGCCCACGACGACCCCCCGACACACTCGTCCGGGGTGAACCCGGTCCGGGTGGGAGGACTCCTTCACTGGCGACTTCCCTAGGGGCTCCCCACTCCTACCTGTGTGTTCCTTACTCGAAATTCTGCAGATCCCTTTTTCGTTCCTCTTTTAGGAAGAGTACGTCCCGTGTTCTTGACGATTTATATTCATATTTTCCTTTTGACAGGAAACCTGAAGTGCTTGTAAATTTTGACGATAACAAACTCTGTAATTTTTCCGTTCGGTGTCCGATCCTCTTATATTAGTCTCACGTATATAAACAGTTTTTCTGAACGTAGAGCTTACATATATCGTGAGTATTTTGAGTCATTCTTTCGTTCGTTGACCAATTTTTTTTTTTGCCCGTTTCCTAAACTTGTCTACGAAGAAGTTTCCTCTCTTTGTCACCGTCTCCCCAGACGCTTTTCTGTAAGTCGCAGCACTTAGTAAACCCTTTACTTCATTTTCGGGAAGTGTTCCTGACTACAAATCTCTACCTGTTGCGAGATTCCAAGAGTCTGGAACAATCAATCACACCTTTCGGCATAACAGGAAGACCCTTTTCTAGGCCGTCAAAGACTCTTTTAATTCGTATGTGGATGCAATACTGGGTCAATGGGTCCTCTTTAGTTCACATACAACATTTTCGGACCATGTTCTTATAAATATTGTCAGCAATAAATTTTATTGGGGTTTGGTCTTTGTTGAGTCTACTAGTCGTTTCTCACTCACCGAAGTGTCTGACCAAATTGGTATCGGACCTTAAGGTGAGTCCCTCTTTCCCAACTCCCCCAGTGACGACCAAAGTCCTTCTCAGAGGCCTCTGTCGCCAGACAGTGCGCTACGAAGAGAGAGGGGAAGACCGAAGTGCAAGTCGTGCTATTAGAGGTCGACGTAGGCACAACGTGTTCCCCGTAAGAAGGTAAGTAAAAATACCGGTAAGAAAAATATGTAAGGTAATATGTGTGTGTGTGTGTGTGTGCTGTAGAAGAAATAGACAAGTAGACGACTCCAGACTTTATGCTGTGCTTACTCGAACAGATGCTCTGTCTTTGTCTGGGTGTCTGTCTCTCTGGTCTGAACACCAACGACCCGCCTACACCCCCCCCTCCCTCCCCCTTCCCGACCCTCAAGCCCCAACCATCTACGTCGATGATGCAAGTCTGGCCTATTTACTGTTCCAGGACGACACCGCGTGTCCCTTGACACAGGGCAGAGGACCCTACTTGGCATTACCCTGCCTATATTCCTTTCCTACACTCACACACGTGTCGACTCAGTGAGGCGACATGTCTCTGCCCGTGTTACAACATTCAGTCTGTCTGCTGTCGTGGACCCGCTCCCGTCGCAACGACGGCCCGAGGCCGGGGGCACCACGGTAAAGGCACGCCAAGACCCCACCGTCGGCTCTACACACCCCGTCTCCCTCACTGAGGGCTGAGGTGGACCGGCTCCACCCGGGGTCCTGCCTGAGCCCCACTGTCCGACGAGACTAGAAGTGCCCGTCAGCAGTGCGTCGACACGCGGAACGGTGGACAGCACCTCGGTGAGGGCACTTCGTCCCTGGAAGACAAGACCCACACTACGTCATCACAACTGACTTCTTCACCCTTTACCCTCCGTCGACAGACCCGAGAAGGACCGACGAGAAACGGCGGACTGGGAGCGACTCAGACCTGGCCCTGACGCCGACGGTTCTAGGTCCTCAGAAACCTCTCTCCTCTTTTGCGTGTGTACACACCTGTGCCCGTGTGCGCACACAGACACACGGACCCACACAGTACCTGTGTGTACATTCGGACGTGTACGGACTGGAGAGACACGACATACTTCGTACAGGTCTACCCCAAAGCCGAGAACCAGGACGACACCCTCGAGCCACCTACGGTCGGGCGGCGACCCGGGGACGGGGAGACACGCAGGCGCCCACTTCTAGGAAGTGGGGGCCCCTCCGACGTCACGGCTCGGGCCTGGGGACCCCTCCTGCCCGTCCCGACATCAAGGGTTCCCGAGTCGAGCGACGGAAAGTAAATACAGGAGGGGAGATATAGCGTAAAGTCTCGTGGTTCGAGTAAAGCTCTACACTCGGAAAACCCTTAAGGGATCAGGTCAGCAATTCTGCGACACGAAGGTGACGTCCCCTGTTCCCAAAGTAGGGACTAGCCCTTTGATAGTCATTGTAGGGTTTACGACACGTCGCACAGTCTTTTTTGTCTTACTTTAAATTTTTTTTCCTTTTCTACACTCGGAAAACTAATTTCTGAAGAGTATCTCTAAGGTACTCAGCAACGACGAGTCAACGATTCAGCGCAGGCTGAGAAACACTGGGGTACCTGACGTCGTGCGGTCTGAAGGGACAGAAGGTGACCGAGGGCCTCAAACGTGTTTAAGTACAGGCAAGTCAACCACTACGGTAGGTACTCAATGGTAATTGGGATATATGAATGAGTAAGGTGCTCAATGATAATTCACATATAAGAAAAGCACAAAAAAAGAGTGTGTCCCAATGGAAGGACGGTTACATCTGGCTTCTGGTCGGTGAGAGGTTTCCTTTGTCTTTCTTATAAAACGAAAATAGCTAGTGATAATGCTAAGGTCCTTACTACTCCAAGTGGTCCTATGGATATCTGTCCACCCTTGTGCAAAAGAAAAAAGAACAATGACTTTTAAGAAAGTGAACCACTGTAGAGAGAACCACCTTCACGAAATGGACCGTCCGGGGGCTAACCCGGTGTCTAGAAGTAAAAGGGACTATTACCACTTAAAGGGGATTTGTATCGTGGAACCCGTAGAGGTCAAGGAGGATGTCCTCACCCTTCCATAAAAGTAACCTCGGTGTCTTGTCTCTCGGGTCTCGGGACCCACCTCACACAGAACACTGAGTCCCCGACAGACTGGACTTCCAGTCTCCAGCTGTAGGGAGACCCAGTCCAGTCTCCTCACTCAGGGTACCCGGGGTCCGCGACTGGAGACGACGGTAGCCCCCGCACCAAATGCAACTCCTCTCGTCACGACGAGTCGAACCGAGACCTCCCTGCGTCAAGTCAGGTGTCGCCTCCACATCGGTCGAATAGTAAACCGATAAATCAAATTATGTTTTACCCATATTAATACCGGAGAACTTATCAGTCAACTGTCTGCGACACGTATTACCCGTTTTATGAACTTTAACTAAATGCCAAGTGGCACGTAGGTCTTAAACGACAACCTTAACGACCTCCGGAGGGATTCAGAGGAACAGAAACATGGTACACTCTTAAGTCTTGCCAGACTCGGCGGCAATTTGTTTTTCCACCAATCCTGAACCGTCGGGACGGAGCGTAAGACCCTACTCGCGGACTAAAAGGGCTCTGCGCAGTCACCTTCACAATGGGGACTGTGTGGGCCGGAGACCCACGTCCTCACAGCGACTTAAAAGACGAGTCTATGGGTCCGGACGAACAGCCACACCGCGTCACGGCGGCTCTCAAGGTCTCTACCCGGAGGGGGGACGAACCAGTAGTGCCAGGAGATTCAATCCCCCCGAGAACCTGTCGTGGGAGGGGTGTCCCCTTGGGACCGTCGGGACTTCCTTCTCTCTGAGCACCACCCGTATCCCTCTCCCGCCCCCGGGAAAGAGTGGGAGGTCCACCCGAGAAGAGCCGGAGACCGGGTACGACGGGCGTGACCCGGAGCAGGAGACAGATGTTGAGGTCGCCGAGGGTCCGGTGTCCACGACGGTGGACACGGGGGCCCTTTGTCTCGAGCCTACGTCGTACGCACACCTAGCCCGGTCCCTTCACGGCCGAGTGGACCGACGAAGGGGCGCAACGACCAAAGGCACTCACCCGAGTAAACAATGACAAAACGGACACAAAAACGGTACAAGAATAAGGTTTTTTCCGCACGTGTCCTCTTGGGGTCGTAGAGGGACACCCTAAATCGCCCGGAGCAGGACAATGCTTAAAGACCTGCTGGGGTCGTAGAGGGACGCCCTAAATCGCCCGGAGCAGGACAATGCTTAAAGACCTGCTGGGGTCGTAGAGGGACGCCCTAAATCGCCCGGAGCAGGACAATGCTTAAAGAACGCCCTCTCAATTGATTTCTGCCCAACGTGTGTAGAAGTAAGTCATCAATGACACTATCCCTTATTTTTCGAGCGGACAATGACACTCAGGGACTTACACAGATGCAAACACAGTCATACTGACGTGTGTCCCAAGTGACGACCCCGGACGGACGGGACCCGGCACACGGACGGACGGGACCCGGCACACGGACGGAGAACTTCCACCTGGGACCCGACAGGACGTCCCGGCAAAGTCCGCGAGACAATCCAGTACTACCTCGGCCGGGCCCAGACCCCGAACCCGTGGGACCAGAGGAGTGAACGACGGGTGAGGGCCCCTAACTGGGTACTTAACTGGAACCGACGAGCAGACGGGTTCCCCACACCGGACCGGAGGCGTGTCGGGGCCCGTCGGTCCTGGGGCAGACGAAGGGCGGGAAGAGAACGGGAGACAAGACATCCAAAGACACCCACTTCGACAGTGCTGGTTTCGTGTTTCTCAGCCAGGGTCGAGTGGACCGCACAGGAGGGGCGGGACACCCAAGACGCCTGTAACACCGGCGGGGTCGACCGGGTCAGGACACACACCCCCGCCCCACACGGCTCGACCACGACTCCACGTGACGGGACGCGGGATCGGTCGTGCACCGCCCGTCGAGGAGACCGGGGACCGTACGGAGGCACCGAAACTACCGCACCCCAGTCGAGACTCCACCGGAACCGCCTGTGGGACCGGTGTCCCACCCTAGACCTCCCAAGACCAGAGGACGGGCACCGGTCGACGTCCCGAGGCCGGGGTCGTCTGACATCAGGAACAGGAGCCCCAGAGGAAGGGTTTGGCGCCCACGGACGTGCAGAGCCGCATTTCTAGGGAGGGACGCAACGAGTCGCCCAGACTCAGTCCAACAAAGAACAGAAGGAGACTATGGCAGAGGAGAGGCTGAAGGGAAGAGAGGGAGAGAGGATGGCGGAGTATCAGGTGCAAGGGCCTTGAGCGATCAGACGGCCGGGGACTGGGGCCGGGTCAAGGGAGGGACCCGTCAGAGTGACGGAGGGAACCCCGGTGGCTACCCGTCGCGTAAGGGCCCACCCGTTGAGTGGGCTCCCCTCTCAAGTCCCACCCGGGGCGCTCACCCTCGTCGAGGGGGGTCAGTCTCGGCACGTCGAGGTCCCGGGACGCAGGGGGCCGTCGAGACTCGCCGCCCCGCCCCGAGACTACCCGTTCCCACGTCTCGGGCGACCCCACCGGGGCCGGTGCCACGACCGCTTCCCCACTCCTCTGGGTCCGGGACACCCAGAGTCCTGGGAGCACCAGTGCCCGTACCTGCTCCCACCTGGACGTAGCGTCGGGGGAGGGGTGCCGTAGTGCTGCGCGGCGGAAGGGAACCGGGCACACCGGTACACGGGCTCACTTACCCCTACCGTCATCGTAACCGACGTCACCCCACAAGTGCGCCCCACGACCCCCGGCCGGCCTACGGCCGAGTTCGGGACTCGTCCGAATGGCCTCGGCCTCCACGACGACGTACCACGCACTCGAGACACTACTGAGAGGACAGTCTGCCACCAACCCACCCCGGGCGACAAGGAGGGTCCCGAAAACTTTACGACGGAGACTTGTCACGGGAGCTAAGGGGGTTCCTGACACATGTCGCGTCTTTTTACACAGGGCCCAAGGTTCTTCTTCGACAGTGCCGGTTTTTGAACATGCGATAACTACATGAGCTTAACGAGGGGCACAGTCTCCGACCTTTAGTTACGAACGATTAACGATACCTAGGACAATGATTTATCGGCTCCCGGACGAGACAAAGATCGGCCGGTCGGCGACAATGACCCACCCTTCACACATCGCTCCGACAGTACGGCCCTACCCCGCCCCCGGGCCGCCTACCTTGGACGGGGGCGGTATCCTCTTACGAGGCGGGTCTCTCTCGTCCGTTCTGGGGCTCGTGTGGGCGACGACAACGAGGCACGACGACAAAATTAGTAGTACGGACAGCGCTGTAGACAGTCGAAAATTTTAGGCACACAGAAAGAGGAGACAGAGGTCTAGGTGTATCTGTAGGGAGCTTACTCAGGGCTTCGCAACTATGAAGTCGGGTTTCACTGTCTCCATTCTCGGCCCTAGGCCTGCAGGACGTCTCCCTCGGGGTGCGGGCGGCAGGGCCGCCGAGATGGGTGCCACCGCCGACCCCACCGGGGACCCCGTCTCAGCGGTTGTGCGTCACGAGTGACAGGAAAAAAACAACACGTCTGTAGCCACACACGTTTCCTTGTGTCGACCTCACATACACACGGGCACCAAATGTGTGCACCCGGGGGGCGGGTCTCATCCTGACTCTCGGGGTAGGATCCCACTGGGTGGCCTCACACCGGCCAGTGCATCTCCGACGGACGTCGAGAGTCGGCGGGGGTCCGAGGAGGGGTCCTCTACGGGCGAGAGGACCGGACACAGAGGGAGGGAGAGGAGTGCGGAAATTACGTCCAGTGCACTGTGGGCCCCTCGGCACCAGACCTCGGCTAGTAAGGAGACAGACTCACCAGCCCAGAGACGTCGGACTGAAAGAAGTGGATACAATAAAAGATCCCAAGTCGGTTAGACACACAGGTCAACGATGAGTCTATAGGGTGTGAAAGAGAACGGAAAAAGGACAACCCCCTGTAAACCCACCAAAGGTCCAAAACGATAACCTGGTCACAACGGACCTTGGAAGTGGATGTGAAGACGTCCACGGGTGACCGTCCCTAAAGAGTCATAGCAAATACTTCTTCATTCCACTACTGAGTTGCCTGTACTCAAACTTGTTTGAGGCCCCGTACTATTTCCTGTCCCCTCGGACCGCCCGACGTCAAGCACCCCAGTGCTTCTCAGTCTGTGCTGAATCGTTGAATTGTTGTTGTTCCACAACGTTCCAACCCACAGTCGGACCATTTGAGACGTCTACTACAACCCGACCAGAGGTCTCCCACCAAGGCGAGGTCGCGAGAGACCGTCTCCTGGTCGGCAGACCACGAGTGTGGGGAGGCCGAGACCCACGACGGTCCGTAGAGTGCCAGACAGGGAGACCCCCGTCACAAGTAAAGAGCAGAGACTAGTGGGTACCTCACTCGTAGAGAAGGACACGAAGACACAGGGGAAGACCCTCTACGGACGAAGACAGAAACGGACTAAAGAACACCCACCAACCAGATTAACAAACAACACGCAATGAGAAATATATAACCCCTAAGACTGAGAAACGGTGAGTCATCCCCGTCTAGGGAGGAGGGTGAGACACCGAACAAAGACTGTGAAAGGAGAACCACCGACAACGCCAGACGTCAGAGTCAACGGCACCGAAACTCGCACGGGTAGAGAAATCAATCCCGACCGAAGGACTCCTCTGTGGGACTTCGGCAAGAAGGAGGGAATAAAAGTGGAGTTCCGAGACTCCACAACGGCGAACGGGGACGAATCGAGCAGCCGTGGGTCACCGACACACACGACACGTGCCCTCAGGCGACAGGAAGGAGGGCACCGCTGTCCAAATCGAAAAGACGGGTGCAAACGTCCCAGGGAAGACAAGGGCAGAAACAGTGCAAACACCTCGAGACTAGAGACGAAACCAAAGGGACCACCGAGTCACCATTTCTTAGGCGGACGTCCCATCCTCTGAGCCCTCTACGTCTAAGTTAGAGACCCAACCCTTCTAGGGGACCTCCGCCCGTGTCGTCGGGTGACGTCATAAGAACGGGTCTCTTAGGGTCCCTGTCTCTTCGGGACGCCCAGGTATCCCAGCGTCTCAGCCAGTGCTGACTGTAGTGACTCCGATGTACGTGTCTGCTTCTGCGTACGCCGGAGACAAAACGGCGTCACAAGTCGAATGGAAGTCTAGTGTGCGGACCAAGTAGGTCGAAGTGGTCTTCAGAGTCATGGACCACCCCTCATATGTGTTGTGGGTGGGTGGGGGTGGAAGTTTTGGCTAGTCCGGTAGAATTCCGAAAAGAGGAGGTGCATCCACCCCTCGGGTACCTCCAGGGTCTTAGTCTACCGGTCCCAAAAGAGAAAAGTTTAACTTCACACCGGCTGCACGTCACAATGTGTAACGTCGACATGTCCTATCACTGAGCGTCCGAAATTGAATGTGAGGTGAGTGTCAATAATATTTTATAGCTGGCATAAGGGACACAACACGTCGTCTAGGACTGCCGAACAGAATGCGGAGGCTCAAACACGGACAGGTCGGGCGGGCGGGAGGAGAGAGGCGAGACCGTCGGAGACGAATCGAGAGACACGGACACTCAGGCGACGAAAAGCGACGTAAGCGACCACACAACAGAAAAAATCTAAGACGAGAACAAGCAAGGATTACAGACAAACTAAACACTAGCCTTAACGTGTCTTAGATATCTAGTCAAGCCCTCTTGACTGTACAGATACTTTAAGTCAGAACCAAAAGCGGTCGTACGACTACGGGGCAAAAGAATCTGGTAAGAAATTGCGGAAAGTTACTTCGAAGTCTTTAACGAGGTATTTTCCAGGGCACATACAAATTAAGCCAAATGAGAAGTGACAGTATAACAGACAACGATAATATTTACCGTAGAGAAATTTTGACTTAAAAGAATAACAAAGTTTATAAACAAAAAGCAGAACTAACGAGATCATTTACGTCAAGATTTAAAACTATAGAGAACGACACGTCATTCAAACAATTTTTTTTTTTTTTTGTTGCTAATAATTTCGGTTTCACGAAAATCTAATGTTTTGTGTTATCCTCTTTTAATCAAAGGGTGTCTTCATCAGTAAAACTCCATGAAGAGAAACTAACAGGAGAAGTTATTGACACGAATAACATAGACCTTTTACTCTCTAGTGTATAATATTGGAGCAAAGTTCCATAAAAAAATTTTACTTTTATCTCAGACGGTGCGCTGGAAATCAAATAGAAATGGTAATACAAAAAGGACGGTGGACTCTGAGAGACACATCTCGACTCAAACACCCGAGGGTCAAAGTCTCCGTCCTAACAGGGGAGACCAGCCACGACCGACCACAACCCACACCGGTCGACCCTGGAGCTAGGGACGCCTTCGGGGACCCGGGGTCGTGACCCGGGGCCGTCACCCGGGGCGCCGGGGAGGGAGTCGAGGGTGTACAAGGAGGACCTCGACGTGGGGACGGGTCCCGGACCGGTCGCCCCTCGACGTACACCCCCTTGGTCCACTGCCTTCGTTCCCCGAAGTCCTTTTCAGATCTTCACGACCAGAGTCCCTCTTCGTCCCTCTCAGTCCAAGACCAAACGCCGTAACGTCCCCAATCTGAACCTGTGTGGCGTCGACTAGGTTCGGTCACGACCGACCCGGGCAATTCTACATGTAGACGGGATTTGGCAGTACACATTGAGATCCTTCTGTAGGTCCGCACTCCACGCCCCGCCGTACCAGTCGTACACAAACATGTGAAATACTCTACGACGGTTCGGGAAAGGGGTCCACCGGCACGGCCACACGGTACACACTCTCCGGGTCAAGGAGGTGTAGGAACAGTATGCACGATAACGGTTAGACCAATTAAAAGTGGTAAAACTTTTTGTCGACACATCACCGTAGAATCCCCAGTGTTAAACGTAAAGGGACAACTGATGCCTACAACTCGTAGAAAAGTAGACGACTAAACAGTACGAGTCTAGAAGAAACCACTTCACAGACAAGGTAAAAAAACGAGTGACAAATTAACGAAAACTTTGGAAATCGGACGGACAAGGGACCGGAGGGGATCCGGAAGGCTCGGTCTGAGAACCCCACCTGGGACCTTCAGGGACAACCTTCCTTAGTGTCTGTCTCCACCTCCGACACCTACCTCCCTCCCAGAAACGCCCCCCATCCTGGAGGACCCCACTGGATGGCCCACTGCAGGGGTCCCTGGTCCCTGGGCCCTGGACCCCGAGCCGACGGAGGGACGGACACGGGACGGGAAGGCGGAGCTGGGCAGACTAGTCCGGCAGACAGACGTAAAGGAGACAGACGAGTCGCGTCCCGTCGACGCGTGCTCGTCAGTAACGCACCGCGACAGACCCCAGGAGGGAAGGAGTGGGCACTGGAGTCCGCAGACGCAGGAGACCCGGAAGGTCTCTCACCTCGGAACAGCCTCTGTGGGGCGGGATGAAACCAAGTGTGAAACTAGCAGAGCCTCGAATAACAGACTGACAGAGGAGCACCTACTCCAGAGTGAGCCGGACGTGTAGTGGAGGAGCCCTCGTCCCGACCGCGGGCTCACGGACCTCGGAGTGCCCTGAATCCTCTAAAACAACTTCACTCAGTGATTAATGACTTCGACTTCGAGGTTATGAAACCAGTGGACTACGCTTCTTGACTGAGTAAACTTTTCTGGAAATACGACCCTTTCTAACTTCCACCCTCCTCTTCCCCTGTTGACGGGCCCAGGTCGGAGTCACCTAGGTCCCTCAAGATTCCCCTCTACCTCAGCCGCAGGATCCTTTTTCGATAAAGTAATCTTTATATTTCTCTCTAATCTTTTTTTATCACATCATCCTTTTAATCACCTCTTTTCTCCGACTTATTGAACCAAATGCACCTTATGGTTATTTTGAGGTTCTGTTCCTTAAACGTGGTAGATGTATCCGGTGACCGCAGGTGAACTTATCGTCTCCCACGGGGCGGAACCCGAGGGAGAGCGCACCCAGAATCTTCGGGCCCGTTCATTCATCTGTACCGGTCGTAGGTGCGAGGTCTACCCTTAAGTCGGTCTTCCCCCTTCTTTCTTGCTGTGCCCCCTTAGTCAGAAAGGTCTTTGCCTAGGTAAAAGAAATAAAAGTCCAAACGAATATATGAAAAACAATATGTATCCCTACTTATGTCTCAGTACACCCCAGTCGTCTGGACTGGAAATAGTTTTAGTCCACGAAGTATATTTACATATATTTCCAGAATCCCCAAAATGTAGTAGAAGACCGGTACTCCGGACGACTGTAAAATACCGGGAAAGACTATTGCCAGTCAGTTGGTCTTTTGAATAAAAAAGGTCCCCACTAAAAAAGAATTTGATCCGTGGTGGGAGACTTCCATGGTCTATTTCAATGTAAGGATATCCCACTCCCACGTCACCCAATATTAGCTCTTTCCTTAAATGAATCGGATTCCAAATTGCACTAATCAGAATTTCCAATTATGAGTAAAGAGAATATACGATCAATATAAGTAATTACACATATTCCCGTTCCTTATACCTCTGAATCGTCGTTGATAACCGGGTTGTTTACTTTTTGGGAAGTGGTTATATTAAGGATTAGTTGGGTGATATGATATGATCATTAAAGATTGAAGAGTTTTCTTAGACATAAATCTTTCAAATTTCGTAGAGTACGGAGAGTGCCAACCCTCCGGCACTTGTTAGTGTACACCGACCTGCTCGGACAGTCCGTCCGATCTCTTGGAAGTCTCCTCAAACATTCAACTTTGTGAGAACAGTACGGGTCCTTAAAAATACCTGACCTCGACGTTCAATTGAGGAAGAGGCTCTCTCCACCACCCCCTTGTCGGGGGGCATTTCAGTCTCCACATCCACTCTCGTATTTTGTCATTTCATCCGTCTGAGACCAAAACCCCCATCTACGAGTCCTTGTCCCCCAGAGGACTCCGACCTAGGACGGAAACACATTACGGCTTGGAGGAAGGAGTACTGGAAACGGTGCCCACCTCAAGGAGTACGACCGAGGGCCGTCTGCTGTCTCCTACTCAACCAACCTACCGTAGTGACTGAACTACTTGTACTCAAACTCGTTTGAGGCCCTCAACCACTACCTGTCCCTCCGGACCGTACGACACCAGGTACCCCAACGTTTCTCAGTCTGTGCTGACTCACTGACTTGACTTGACTTAACTCATTAATTAGAAAAATAGGTAACAACAATAAACTTTCATTTCAAGTATTGAAAAACCGGGGACGAGAAAAATAGAAGATAAACACCTTCATTGGAGTCGGAGAATGAACCTTTTACGCTTGAGAATGGGCTCCGGGAGACCGAGTACCCGACCACGTCCCTCGAGTCCCTTCCTCGGAGGAGTCTAGAGTCTCGACCCGGAAGAGTACTCTATTCCAGTAATTGAACGCTCAGGGAAGAAGAGTCATTAACAATATAATAGACGGGAGACCGAAAGACGAAGAATCTCGTCAAAGTGCTTAATCCCTTTATCCTACGAAAAAGGTCAATCGGTGCCTCTTCACTGCAGAACAATGTAAATTTGTCTGTGTCTCCTGCCACTTGTACGTCCGGAAATTCTGGGGTAATAGGTACCCGCCAGGAAGGCCAACCCCACTACTCGAGAGGCACCGGGACTTCGGACCAGTAAAAGACCCTCCGTGCATAGGTACCTCGTGTCTACACAAGTAGGACCTGAACAGGCGACTGACACTCGAAAGACGTCTGTCCGAAGGGCTGACCTCACAGACACACCTCCCCGTACCCGGGCCGACTGCAGGCCCCGACTCCGCCGACCCCTCTTCGGGTGAAGGCCTCCTCGTCCGTAACCGACACAACACTCCCAGACCGGGTCTGACTTCTCCCAACCCTGCAAACGTGCCCCAGCGACGGAGGCACGGGTCCCCGGAGGAGGACGGGACGAGACGAGTGGCCAGGGGGTGAAGGAGCTCGAACGGTCGTGGGGGAGGACGGGACCGACTGGGATGCCGCGGGTGCACTAAGGGTGCCAGACGAGCACAGAGACAGGGGAACCTGCGTCGAGAGCTCCCCCCGTCGGAGGTGAGACCAGAAACATGGAGCCCACGGACTACCCGTGACCCCAGAATCTGCCACACAGACTCGTAGAACGACCCTAAGACCGGTGTCGACTCCGGGACTGACAGAGAAGAGTGCGACGTCCGACAGCTCCGGTCCCGGACCCAGAAAGAAGAGGACACAGGGGGGCCGGGGAGGTCACCCCGACCGTGTATCATCCCATTTGTGGACCGTCTACGACCACCCGACGCACGTAATCTGTGTGCGAGGAGGACCCCACCCGGAAGGCCTCCCAGGAAGGTGCCCTCTGCGCCACGACCATCCCAGAGTCCGGCCCCTCGATGCCTGCAAGTCACGAGGACTCGGACGCAGAGGCATCAATGACGAGAGAGGTAGGACAGAGCACTAAGTAGAAACAAAATGGGAAACCTTACCCATTTCCACCCCCCCCTACGCAAACATTCTCGGACAGCAAATCAGCGAGTCCACACTGGGGTTGAGAAACACTCAGGGTCCCGATGTCGGGTGGTCCGAGGAGGTAGGTACCCTAAGGGGTCCGTTCTTATGACCTCGCCCAACGGTAAAGAAAGAGGTCCCCTGGAAGGACTGGGTCCTCAACTTGGGTGACAGAGGACGTAACCGTCCACCTAAGAATGGTGACTCGGTCGACTCTTTGCAGAAACACTCTCGGACTCTCTATGCACAAGTAATATATCAGTCAAGAAATTCGAGAAGACCATATATAAAGTTCCCAGATTAGGTATCTAGAAAGGGAAACAAGAGAAAAACCGAAATACCATTTCATTTAGTCTCGTCTTTCCAAAGGTATTGTATGTACAGGTTACATTTCCTTTTTAATTTTTAACGAAGGTGTACAAGTGACAGTACTTTGGACTCGTGACTTCTTGACTACAGAAACTTGACTCCACAACTCCTTCTGAGAACTCTCAGGGAACCTGACGCTCCTCTAGGTCGGTCAGGTAAGACTTCCTCTAGTCAGGACGTACAAGTAACCTTCCTGACTACGACTTCGACTTTGAGGTTATGAAACCGGTGGACTGCGCTTCTCAACTGAGTAACCTTTTCTGGGACTACGACCCTTTCTAACTCCCGTCCTCCTCTTCCCCTGCTGTCTCCTACTCTACAAACCTACCGTAGTGGCTGCGTTACCTGTACTCAAACTCGTTCGAGGCCCTCAACCACGACCTGTCCCTCCGGACCGCACGACGGCAGGCACCCCAGTGGTTCTCAGCCTGTGNAACCGTCCACCTAAGAATGGTGACTCGGTCGACTCTTTGCAGAAACACTCTCGGACTCTCTATGCACAAGTAATATATCAGTCAAGAAATTCGAGAAGACCATATATAAAGTTCCCAGATTAGGTATCTAGAAAGGGAAACAAGAGAAAAACCGAAATACCATTTCATTTAGTCTCGTCTTTCCAAAGGTATTGTATGTACAGGTTACATTTCCTTTTTAATTTTTAACGAAGGTGTACAAGTGACAGTACTTTGGACTCGTGACTTCTTGACTACAGAAACTTGACTCCACAACTCCTTCTGAGAACTCTCAGGGAACCTGACGCTCCTCTAGGTCGGTCAGGTAAGACTTCCTCTAGTCAGGACGTACAAGTAACCTTCCTGACTACGACTTCGACTTTGAGGTTATGAAACCGGTGGACTGCGCTTCTCAACTGAGTAACCTTTTCTGGGACTACGACCCTTTCTAACTCCCGTCCTCCTCTTCCCCTGCTGTCTCCTACTCTACAAACCTACCGTAGTGGCTGCGTTACCTGTACTCAAACTCGTTCGAGGCCCTCAACCACGACCTGTCCCTCCGGACCGCACGACGGCAGGCACCCCAGTGGTTCTCAGCCTGTGCTGACTCGCTGACTTGACGCGACAGGTGACAGTTCGACTACTCTGTCGGTCCGACCGTAGTCGCTCCAGGGACGAGACAGGGAGGGGTCTGTACCGGCACACGGGGTCGTTCCTTGACCAGGGAACTAAAAACCATTTAACAAGAGAGCGAGAAGAGATCCAAACACCGCACANACACACACACACACACACACACACACACACACACACACACACACACACACACACACACACACACACACACACAAAGTGGACAAAAGTGAGAAGTAAAATCACCTCAACACGATTCGCACGGGGAGCAGTCGTGAGAAACATAATGTCTCAATGCCGCGAGTCGGGGTCGGCGCCGTGCGTAGCACACCGAGTAAAGGTGCCGACGCAGCATAAGGGACGCAGAAGACACTAAATAACTAGGTCGGGTCCCAATTCCTCGGGGACCGAATACAAGTAAGACCACGAAAAAGAGAATTTATGTAGTGTGCTGAATGGTTTAGATAAGTATCTATATAAAAATCATTCACCGTAGAAGAACGTAAAATCGTCGTAACAGATTAAAGAATTACTGTCATACATCTTTACGTCAACTGGAAACATTCAATTAAAGTATAGACCGTTTGATTAGAAAATAGTCAAGATTACAAAACACACACCCACATAGACTCAAAAATTTCTTCAATTAGTATACCGAATACTTATTACTATCAAAGTAAAAAAGAAAGACAAGACGTGTAGGTACGAACGAAAAAAAAAAAAGGGGGGAGGCGACCGGTTCTAAAGGTGATGTCATAAGTTATAATCACAACTTTCTTCCCTACACGACCACAGTAAGGTCAAAACTTCTTCAGACACAGTAACTGAATCCTATAAACGACAGCCAAACATCTACGGAATACAATTCCTACCTCGGAACGAAATGAGTCCCAAAGTTTCAGGAGTCACCGACGACTCCAAAATAGTGGAGGAAAGGGTGAACAGCAGACTCCACTCTTATCCAGAAACGAGGAAATAAGACAACTATGTCACCTAAAATAATCCGCTGAAGGCTCATCCTTCGTCTGATACGCAAGGACTTCATTTAGGTTTAACCGGTCCTGCCTAAAAAGTGACGGAGCGCCCTAATTCTCACAATTGTAGAGTGCACGGCCTGACGGGCTTCCCCTTCCGACCGACGAGAGATTTGCCTGTCTGCGAAAGACTGGCGCAGACTGAGGAGTCGACGCGAAACTAGGCGTCGCGGTAGACGGCACGGCCTGGAGGTCAGACTACTACCACTGGGGCACCACACGACAGACTTCCACGACAAAGAAAAGACATGAAGTCAAGACTCGGACTGCTTTACACACACGAAACGGCCGGGTAGTTCAGTTCACTGAACTCGTGTTCTACACCTTACATTTAGGGGTGTAGAGTTCCCCATTTCCACCTCATTGAGCGACGGGTCGCACCACGCCGTCGGACGAAGTCTCGCGCCGTAACAATTGACCTGACATTTCGGCGTGAGTCACATATACAACACGGCACCTACCGACGGCTAATTAGACGCAGAATCTAAACAATACCTGAGAGTAAAAACAGAGCAAGTAGTCTACAACATTAAGTAGACCCCCCTCGTAGGGGAGTTAGTACCACGCTCGTGAACTCAATATTTATAGAGGAGAAAGACTCGGGTGTACCGAGGACATAAAGCCCTCTATATTTAGGGTGTCCAGAAGAGTTGTGTTAGCATATAAAACAACAATAAGAGTGTCTTTAATAGAGGTGCCGCAAACTGTACGATCCTTCAGTACAACGGCTACGTATACCAACTTAATACTACGAAAGCGTAAAGACTTTAGTCTAAAAAGGGGGGGTTCATTAGTACTCGTGTCGCTGTATCAGTTAAAGTTAGATAATTTAACAAATCTTACGTCTGGTAGAGTCGAGAGGTTCACGTACCGTGACGGCCGTGGGACCAGGACGGAACCTCCGCACACTTCCACCACTATACAAACGTCTCACTCCGGTCTCCTCGAAGGCGTTCCCCCGGAGAGCTCGACGAGGGACCCCGGGAGACACCTTCTTGTGACCCGAAAATCCCCTTCGGACCGCACCACGAGTCCGAGGTCTCTGACCCGCTCGTCTGACCACTACCCCAAAAGTCACCGTTCACCATGACTGCCATTATCATCGTTCACAAAAGTAATAACAACTGCTCCCAGTGACCCAGACATCTCTTCCATGAACCCCTTCTCAAACTTCAGACTTGACGTAATTACTTAAGGAGGAGAGATTGTTTCTGTCTGGAGTCCTTACAGTTGTCTCGAAATTATCGTTTATTGTAGGTCGCTTATAATAGCGTCCCGGTAGAGTCTAGCAAGGTACAAGAGTAATTTGTGAAGGTGTGTGCCTCCCGTGCGAAGGAAGTGACCGCCTGTCGTGGTGACAAGTGTGGTGTCGCGTCGGCGAATTCGCGCGCGAGGACAGGGCACTGTCGGGGAGGCACACACGAGAAACGATTTGGCGGGGCGTAGTCGACGGCCGGAACACGTGGTCCACGTGACTGAAGTGGGAAGGGTACTGTCGACAATCATTTTATGGACTTAAAACTGTGTGCCTCAGCACCCCCGACACCGGGGACGTCTTTACGGACCCCGACGGACGACCCGTGCGCTACTGGAACGACCCGAGGCAACCGCGCACACACTCGGGCCCCGGGTCTACGGTCACCTCTTAGTCCGACACCCCGCGACTGAAACAGGGGCAGCGTCCACCTGAGTCCCTCCCACTGGTCCCCGTCCCGGCAGACACCCCTACGACCTCACACGTCCCCTGTGGCTCGACGACTCCGGTGGACCAAGGGCGAGGTCCTGTAGAGAGGAAAGACCGGAAATCCGTGGAGCACCCTTCGGCCGGGGTGTGGGGTCCGACCGACCGGAAGCGGGACCCCGGGGACACCGGGGTCTCGACGGGAGTACTCGGTGACAGGGGACCCGGACCCTACGGTTCGACTGACACTCCACGGGGAACCTCACACCCCGATCCGAGAGCGACGAGACACCTAGGACGTCCGGGGTGGGGTCGGCCGTGAGAGGGAAGTCGGGGGGAGTCGACGTCCGTCCAGTCCTGAGCCCCGAGGGGAGACAGGAGGGCCTAGACGCGAGGGGTGGTAGTGGTCCGTACGACAGACACACCTCTGGAAAGGACGAAGCAATGTGAGTCACGTCGAAGGGACCCTCAGGTCTGTTCCGACTAGACAGGTAGCCTAGTAGCCTAGGCAGGTCGCCGACTCTCGACGACGGGAGTCGGTCTACGACGAAGTACAAGACCCACCACCCACCGGGGTGTCACCCCGACCTCCCCCACGCCCCTAGTCCCGTGCGGGGGCGTTCCCGTCCACCCCCGGGACCCTGACGCCCACCGAACCAACCCCACCTAGGGCGGCACCTGGGGACCACACGGGTCGCACGTCCTGTCAATGGCGGTTCTCTCCGACTTCCTGCAAATTTGTTCACCAAGCGGAAAGGAGAAACAGAGGGAGAAGGGCGAGGCTCTACGTACTTAGTACCCTCAGAAAGAATAAGAGATTTAATTGTCGACACCAATATCCCTTTATTATACACTCTGCTACTCTCCGACACCCACACCGGAGGGCCGAGACTAATGGGCCCCTCCATCCCCACGACGGACCTGTCCACAGTCCGTGGTCTCGGCGACCCCTACAACAAATACCGCGCCTTCGACCGTCCCCGAGGCCCGTCGCCGGCCCCGGACACACCTCAGTCCCGTCCGTCCGGACCTCTGTCCCGGGGTTCCTCCTACGTGTGTGGGCAGGGGAGACGCTCCGCACGGCCACCACCCCCCGTCTGGGCGCCCGAAACGACCCCAGGAGCCGTCTAAGACAGGTGAGGGGACGAACTGACCACCGACCCTTCCTCCCTCTGGACACGTCCCGCTCTGTCTTCCAGGGGGCACAACCCCCGATCCGGTAGAACGGTTCTGGCACCCGAGACTAAGAGTCGGTGCGGACCGACGGGTTCCGGTGGAGCACGGACACAGACGGAGACAAGTGAGACCTTCCGAGGAGAGAGGAGGACGGCAGCCTCGCCGAGCAGAAACCGTGGTGTCGGACAGCGGAGGAGCGACCAGAGACAGGTGGTCTACGGGGACCTCGACCAGGGGCGAGGGTCAGGTAGAGGGTCGTGCCTGAGACCGCCGCCCCTCCCCGCCCCACCCGGAACTCCAGGGTCGACCACCCGGAGTGTCCAGACCTCACAGTGACGAGTTACCTCTTCGTCCTACGCCTGCCACCAGGTCGTAGGTCCTCCGCGGGGGTCCACAGCGACCAGGTCTCCCTGGACGCTGCCCTTCCGGGTCCCTGTGACGGCCGGCCCCGGAGTGCTCGTCCTTCGCCAGCCGGGAGGGGTCGCCCGCCCCTCCCCCGTCTACCGGTGGGTCGGTGGGTCCCCACGCCGAACTCGACCTACGGTCCAGCCGTCCCGTCCCCTGGTCGTGTCTCCTCCACCGTCGAACCACCCGGGTCACGTCGACCCTAAACCCTCGACCGTTGTCTCCCACTCTGGGTCCCACCGGTCCCGCGTCACACCCCCGCCCCGGGACCTCGGTGCCCTCCGGCACTTCGGCACACGTGCACGCACACACTACTGCACCACCCCGGGACCACTCTGCGGAGGACTTACGTCCACCTCTTGCCACCGCCCCCGCCCGCACTCCTCCCCTCCGTCCTACCTGATCCACACTCACCGCTCCTCTCTCCTCGCCCACCGCCCAGGAGCCTGCCGCTACCCTCGGTCCGACTACGCCTACGGACGTAGGTTCCCGGTGCACAGAGGTCGCCAGACTCCTTCGCAGACAACACAGTAGCACACACCCTAGATTCCCCACCTCGTCTACTTAGACATGTATTTTGTCTTTGTGCCTGTGTCCTGTGTCTGGGCGTCCCTGGCTTCCCCTCTCAATCCCGTCACTATTGCACTCCTCGCACGCCAACTCTCCACGTCTGAGGACGTGCAGTCTATCCACTCGTTGTCCCTAAATGACAAGTCGTCAGTCGACACAAGTCGTAGAACATTATTTGACATTACCCTTTATTGGACTTTTTTTTAGATAATTTTTTAGTTGGTTCAAGTCTCTGTGTTTCCTATTTAGTCACAAACGGTCTCCTCCAACCCTGTACTTTACCCATCCCCCAGTTTTATCTTATTTGTTTACCGTTCCGACAGCACATGTCGGACCACTGGTGTCACCCACCATAAATGGTGTGGAGACTTTCAGCACTCTTTTATTTAGAACTTTCAGGAGGAGTGTTCTTTTTTTTAGGATGCCGACACACACCACTACCCACAATTGGTCTGAAGGACACGACTAGTAAAGCCTTATATCCTCCATGTCTATAAGTCAGTAATGCGGCATGTCGACTTCGCTTGTACGATAGTGTACAGTCAACATGACGTCACTTTTTCGTAGGGCACTCCCTTCGAATCTCGCGGGTGGTAGGGGAGGGAGGGTGCACAGGGAGACGGGTAAGTACCGGTAGTGCACTCGTCGGTCGGTGGCTGGAGGGGGACGGGTGGACGGGTGGACAGGTAGGGAGACAGAGAGGTGGGGAGAAGGACGTGACGGTCCGGTCCACGGCGACGCGGACGACCGGCTCAGGTCCCGTCGGTGTGCGTCACCAATGGGCGCCCCGACCCTCCCGTCTCTCACTCACAGAGAACATCCTCGGTCGAACACACCACCCTTAATCGGGTCCCGAGCCCCGGCAAGAAGGTATGACGAACACTCAGATAATTTTTTTTTAGTTCTATTGACCTTAAATCTTTACAACATAAAATATAGTCTGTGACTTTTCATAACCACTGCACATAAGATTCCCCCGTGTGCAAGTTTTTCAAAGACGACACAAACGAAAGACGAAGTGGTCGACGAGTGAAAAGAAAGTCTAAAAACTCTCCTATGACAAGTATACCCGGTATGCGGTAGGACGGTCGCCTATGCAAGTCCCCTATTTACTGGAGCAGTGTGGGAAGAAACACCAGAAGTAGACGCTCATATATCCATCCTAGTAGCGCACGTGCTACCAAAGAAGAGTGTCTGCGATTTGCCCCTGCAGTCCCCGGAAGGGCACGAGACGTATTAATGTGGTCGCGACCTTTAACGACAATTAAAATTACCATAATTACTGTCGGTAATTATGACAACCTCTTATTATCAAAATAGTAACTACGGGCGAAACTCTTTCAGGAATTTAGGTGTACGAGTTGACGACTTCTGTACTTCTACACAAATAATAATAATTACGGAAGAAAATTTATTGTTTACTCCTCTTTACATCATGTAAGCTCCTCACACCAAAACACAATTACCGGTCTCTCGTGGTCGAAATTACTAAACCTAAATTTACCCGTTCCAGTTCCACTATCTGATAATCAACTTACAAGACGAATGTTCGATTTTGGACTTAGGAGAAATTAACGCAAGGACGTCGTAAAGGAGTGACAGAACGAAAACTATATGACCATCGTAAATTAAAATACCCTTATAATTAATGTACGTTTTATTAACCAAATTACCCGCATGTCCAACCCAATATGACAGCGACTCGTGACGTCTAAAAAGGAGGGCAAATGCAACGTCGTTTATCGGCTGACATTGTATTGAAACGGACCAAATGCAAAGTTCAAATTATTGTCAAGACTACTACACACACACTCTGGATGAACGATTAAGTAGACGCCTGTCTTTGCTTTGTGGCGTCCTGCCCAAATGAGGACTCACCGCCGCGAAAATACATTTGACCACAATGGAACAGGAGTGCACTTGGACGGACGGAACCACCACCACCACCACCAAAAAAAATCCAACACCAAATCGGTAGAGTCAAAATCCAGGCGACGTCTCAGAGTACAACGACATTAGACTGAACTCTGGTCTCCCAGGGGACTGCCACGGGCGAAGAGTAGGTAAAACACCGGGTAAAACACCGGTGGGGAGAGGGTAGCGAACCTCAGAGTACCCTCGGAGAAGCAACGATTCGCTGGTCACTAGGGCCCGACGAGGGGGTAGTAGACAAGTCGCCCCTCTCCGGCGAGGGCTTGGACGGACGGAGAGACGAAGAGCGAAGGAGCAAACTGTCTATTACTTTCACAAGAATTACTAGGATCTTGTCATCCTGGAGACAGTCATCTGAAGTCTCGACAATTAACTTTCTTCTTCAAGGTGACTCTACACTAATCTCTTAACTATAAGGTACAATTTATCTGGTAAATTAATTACACCATTTATTCAAACAGAATTGCTCAGATCGTGGTCGCATCCAACATTCTGGGTTCGCTAGGAACCACGCAAACAGACTTAGTAGTCGTTCGACCCTACTTTCCTGTACTGGCGCTACGATTAGCAGGCCTTCTCTCTTTTCGACCTCTCTTGTGAATCACAAGTTCACAACGGAAGTCAATTTGAGTCTCTGGGAGGCACGGAAGGGCGTTAGGGGTCGTGTGTGTCAGCACGAGTGTGTGTGCACGCGTGTGTGTGTGTGTGTGCGTGTGTGTGTGTGTGTGTGTGTGTGTCCTCGTGTGTCCGGGGGACCCCGACGACCGTTAGGGACAGAGAAGGCCGAGGAGTGGGACGACAGGGCGACAGCTTCCTGTGAGCCAGGAGTGCCCTCAAACCGTGCACCTACGAGTGTGCACGTCGTCGCGGTCGGTGACGGAGACGTTCGTGCACACCTTGTTTAGGAGTCGAGGAACCCTCTTTTCGATACTGGTTGGATCTGTCGTACAATTTTTCGTCTCTGTAATGAAACAGTCGTTTCCAGGAGATCAGTTCCGATACCAAAAAGGTCATCAGTACATGTCTACACTCTCAAACTGTCACTTCTTTCGACTCGCGACTTCTTAACTACGAAAACTTGACACCACAACCTCTTCTGAGAACTCTCAGGGGACCTGACGTTCCTCTAGGTCGGTCAGACAGGATTTCCTTTAGTCAGGACTTATAGGTAACCTTCCTGACTACGACTTCGACTTTGAGGTCATGAAACCGGTAGACTACCCTTCTTGACTGAATGATCTTTTCTGGGACTACGACCCTTCCTAACTTCCGTCCTCTTCTTCCCCTACTGTCTCCTACTCGACCGACCTACCGTAGTGGGTGAACTACCAGCACTAAGACTCACTTGAGACCTTCTACCACTACCTGTCCCTCCGGACCGCACGACGTCAGGTACCCCAGCGTTTCCCAGTCTGTGCTGACTCGTTGACTTGACTTGATTTGGAACCCTACCTCGGGGACCAGCGCCAACCCGGGACCTCCACGAACAGTGGGGGCTCCCCACCGACTCCTGCCCTCAGTCCTCTCGAGACCCCTGGAACCACCGCCCCCACCCACACACCCACCAGGTCTGTGTCTCCGACCTCTTCCGGCGACTTCGGTCGTCCCTCTTCGGGCTCACCTCACAGTGAGGCCCTCCCGTAGTGTGCGACCCTCTTCTGTCACCTCCGCCCGAGTCACGTCCTCCCGACCGGCGAAGAGCCCCGACACCCGACTCGTCGTCCCGACCCAGGTCACGAAAGGAGAGATCCGAGGCGACTCGGGTCCCCAGGGCTTCAGACCCAAACCGACCCCCTTTCCTCCGGAGACACCGGAATCGGTCGACGCAAAGCGAGACAGGAGACGCCCCGGATCTGCGATTAGGGGACAGTGGGTAGCCTTCACAGACACGGAGACACAAGGGTGGTCCGACCGGACCCCTGCCCCGCGTCCGGGTACCGTCACGACCTACCCCCTGTCGACAAACACCCCTCGAGGAGACTCAGAAAAGCGATGCAGAACATAAAGACATGAAGTCTTGTACAAGGTATATTTTAAGACAAAGTGCGGAAAAGGGCAAATTGGAATCTTGTAATCGAACAAGGACATAATAATTCTCTAGAACCATTTCTAGCAAAGGTGGAGAACGTGCATTATGAGACAACTCTATTACCTCGTATTAAGTACTCTGGGAAGATCACAACCTCAAAAATCAAGAAAGGGGATCCGTACCACGTCAAAAATTCATCAAAAGTTTGTCCCCGACAGTATAAGGAAAATCGTCACAATTTAGGATAAATTCTAATTCTTGGTAATAAGGCAGCGGAACTTAGGGTGTCAAATTCATCTCTCCATATAAAATCAACTTGATTCATCAAAGCCGTCTCGTTTTCTACTTCGTCGTAAGGGGATTGGGGTGCGGAGATAGGACGCACGATGATTTTAAATCTTCGACGGGACTGGTTGAGCACACCTGAGTGACACCTGGTTGAGGAGTCCCACGGACCCTCACCCAGCCGTGCACCCTCCTCGTAAAATGTCAACTAAGAGTAATGGTCGTACACATTCGAGACTGCTAAACTATACAGCAAAAGACCATTTTTATTTAGTGAGAACTTTCGAGTATACTTCTCATTGACTTTACTTGTTACACAAATGAACACTTGTAATACCTATGAAAAAATAACAACAACAACAGGTCAGTGATTCAGTACAGGCTGAGACACTGGGGTACCTGACATCGTGTGGTCCGAAGGGAGAGGAAGTGACCGCACACGAGTTTAGGTACAGGAAACTCAGTCACTACGAACAGATTGACAGAGTAGGTGACGACGGGTGAAGAGGAGGACGGAAGTCAGAAAGGGTCGTAGTCCCAGAAAAGGTCACGTAACCGAGAAGAGTAGTCCACCGGTTTCATAACCTCGAAGTCGAAGTCGTAGTCAGGAAGGTCACTTATAAGTCCCAACTAAAGGAGATCTTAATTGACCAAGATAGAGGAACGTCAGGTTCCCTGAGAGTTCGCAGAAGAGGTCGTGTCGTCAAACTTTCGTAGCTAAGAAATAAAAACACAATGACAAACATTCAGTCGTAGAGTTTTCATGTCCAACAAAAGTTCGTCCAATGAAAACGGGTCTCTTCTGCGAAATCGTACGTAAAGGACCTATGGTCTCGTGTGACCTTCACCTAAATCACACCCCAGTCGTTCTCCTCATTTAGGGGTTTGGACCGACCCTGTGTCTCCTCTTCGCGACTCGCCCACCCCAAACGACAGTCGACTTGTCGACACGCCGGCAGAAAGAACGCGGAACAGGTGACAGTCGCACTTGACCCGAGACTCACTGTCACTCCCGCTCGGCAGCGACAAAGAGCAACTGTCTAATGTCAGAATCCTTGTCAACAGACTGGAGAGAAGCAAAATACAGGAGGGAGTGACGGGGAACAAAAAGGGCACACAATGTACTTGGTTCCGACGACGACCTACGTAGAAAGTGGCCGGAGGAAGTCACAAGGAGTGTGGATTGTGTGCAAACGCCAAGTGTCGAGTAGAGTCTTTGTAAAATTTCCATCTTTGCTCTCGTAGACTCAAGTCCTTCAAAGGACACCGCCAAGACAAGGCACACCCCCTCACCTCTCGTCTCCCGGGACCTTTGCGGTCACCGAGGCTTGGTCTCCCACCCCGACGACCAAAACGTCGGGGGACTTCACTGTCTGTCAGTCCACGCGATACGAAAGTATCGGGTATTGAACATACATCAGTCTAAAAGACAAATTTTTGTAGAACCGCTACTAGTTTTATTACCTGAATATGATTTTTAATTTTTTAACCTTTTGAGTCATTGTCATATCGAGGAACAGAGTCTTCGACAGTACCCCTGCAAAGTGATTAAAGGAAGACCAGAAACTTCGTTAAAATAATACGTACGCGTGAAGTCATGACGAAAAACGAAAGTATAGATTCGTGAAGGGTCTCAGTAATTCGAAAAATTTGTTACAGAAAAATCTTGTATCACTGTATGAGGAAAGTCTTCTCGTCGTTTCCTCCTCCCTCTTTTGACTCGTGGGCCTTTGGTGGCCTGGAGTCTCTGGAGATGTCCCGTGGGTAGCACCGTCCTAGGGGAAGAAGGGTTCTCGTGCACGTCGCAAGAGGTCGCATCTGGTATACGATCCGGCATTTCGTTCGTAGTCACGCAAACTTTCCTCTCTTTGGTTTGTGTCACAAGAGACCAGTATGTCTGTACCTCAATCAACAGTCAATGTCTTCTTCTAAACTGTTTACACACTTTTGAAATCTTATGTCAATATTCCTTCGTTACTCAGTGTCTCTCCCTCAGTGTTCCTTTTAATCCTTAATGAGACTCTACTTACTTTTTCTTCAGTGTCGTATGACTTTGAATACCCTCCGTCGATTTCACCACGAGGGTCTCTAGGAGTGCACTTTTCTCCTGTAGAGTTCAGTAGTTGCACTCAAAAGTTAAAGTCTTGGATCCTCTTCTTCTCGTTTAATTTCCGTTTTGTTTGTCTTCCACCCTTCATTTCTGGTCTTGTCTTTATGTACTTCATCCCCTATCTTTTCGGTGTCTCTTTTGAGTCGGTTTGGTTCCGACCAAGAAGTTTCTCTCGTTGTTTCGCAACCGGTTGGAAACCGATCTGACTGGACCTTTTTTCCCCTCTTCTGAGTCTAGTGATTTCAATACTCACCAAAGTTGTTATTTACCGTCATTCCTTCACGACACTTGTTGAGAGATTTAATTTAATCCTACGTCTACTTTACCTCTGCGAGGATCTTTCCGTACTTAAAGACGTTGACTGACACTACCAATTACAGCATATCTAAACCGATCCGTCACCACGGGTGAATAAACCAGTTCGTGGTCAGATCTATGACGACACTTCCATATAAAACTACACCAATTGTATATACAATCATCAGAAACTTACTTCGTTTAGTGGGACGTATTACACCCCCACCTGGAGTACATTACTTGACTTCCGGAATTCTCGTTTCTACCTTTAAAGGACTTCTTCTTCTTCTCCTTCTTGAAAAAGAATGTCAAGTTGAATGTTGGTGTTTAAGAAGAATATTTGCGACGGGCTCAAAGATCGAACGACTGGACCAGATGTCTAAAGTATGAACGGTCAGGGGCATTAACACACTTCGATAAGGAATTTTATTCAAAGACAGAGAGTCATATTATATTACAAATAATATTAAATAAATAGTTATCGATACACCTACATATTTATATTCTCGTTACATACATTCGCTAATTTACTCATTAAATTTTTTATGGGGGGTCCTAATCGACTGAAGTAACCACTTAAGACTGTTTATAAATTGTTCCTTAATCGTGGCGAGGAAGTATATGACAATGTTTTTCTCTTCTCTCCTTTATTAAAAGTCAAGTAAGAGGATCCGGTAATAATAGGACTACGGTTTTACTCTGTTTCTGGTGTTTCTTTCTTTTGGTGACCGGGCATACGGAAGCCTCCTGTACATTGTTCGGAGTCATTTCGTGACTCTTCGACCTATGCCGTCTCTACGCTTCCCCGATACGTAGTCCTCTTTGTCCCAAATAGAGTCCTTGAGTTCCGACCAAGTGGCACACCTCGAGTCAGTCACACCATGAGATAGGATTGTCTTATTTCCTGTCTCGTTGTGTCAGTAGAGTCAACTATGTCTTTTTCGTAAACTGTATTAGGTTGTGGGACAGTACTGTTTTTTGTGAGTTCTCCGGTCTTCCCGCTGGGGAGACTGTTTGTCGCGCACTTCTGGGGTGCCAGTGAGGACGAATTGCTCCTCCTGGCCTACAAAAGGAGAATCCGAGTCCTCACTCTGCGCCTGCAGACACGAGAGGTGACCATAAGTTGGGACAGGACCAACGGTCTCAATCGTTTCTTCTCCTTCGTCTCCGGGACTCTTACCCTTACTTCTTCACTTTGAGAGAGGGTAACGTCCACGGTAGTAGACATATATCGTTTAGGTTTCCTTAGGCAATTTATTAATACTTTCGGTCATTTGTTCGGGTCGTTCCAAGTCTATGTTCCAGTTCTGTCTTTTGGGTCAAAATAAAGACGTGTGAACGTTACCTGGTAGTTTTTTACTTTATACTTTTGTCAAGGTAAATACTATGACAACTCTACTTATTTTACTATGTTTAAATCGTTTTTTCATGTTATAAATAGGATTCTTGATGTTTTGTAACACCTTTCTATACTTTCTTCCAAATTTATTTACCTCGTTCCTCTAGTTTGGTCAGGTAGGATTTCAGTTTGGACTTATAAGTAACCTTCCTGACTACGACTTCGACTTCGAGGCTATGAACCCGGTGGCTACGTTTCTCGGATGAGTAACCTTTTCTGGGATTACGAACCTTTCTAGCTCCCGTCCTCTTCCCCCACTGTCTCCTACTCTACAAACCTACCGTAGAGACTGAGTTACCTGTACTTAAACTCGTTTGGGGTCGTCTACCACTTCCTGTCCCTCCGGACCGCACGACGTCCGGTACCCCAGTGTTTCTCACCCTACCCTGAATCACTGACTAGTTGTTATTTATTTACCTTTCTGTAGAGAACACCACCCAACCTTCTGAATCACCATAATTCTACCGTCTAGAGGCGTTTGACTGGATTTCTAAGTCACATGAGGGATAATCTTGACATCGTCTTTAACTGTTCAAATAGAAATTTAAGTATAAATTTAAGTTCTCTGGGTCTTACCGGGTTTGTTAGAACTTTGTCTTACTTCAACCTCCTAAGTGTAAAGGACTATAGTTTTAACTGAGGGTTTGATGTCATTAGTTCTTTCGCACTAAGACCGACACCTACCTGTACCGGGTGTCATCTTGTCTTAACTCTCAGATCTTTATTTAGAAGTGAAAATACCCGTCAACCAGAAACGGCCACTACGGTTCCGTTGAGTCACCTCTTTACCAGAAGAAGTCGTAAACCACGACCCCGTTGCTCTAACAACAACAAATCGACGACTCAGCACAGACTGAGAAACGCTGAGGTATCTGACACCGGGAGGTCCGAGGAGACAGGTACCCTCAGACGTCCGTTCTTGTGACCTCACCCACCGGTACGGGAGGAGGTCCCCTAGCAGGTTGGGTCCCTAGTTTGGGTGCAGAGGACGTAACAGTCCGCTCAAGAAGTGGTGCTCAGTGGTCCCTTCGGGCCTTGTTAATCTACAACCGTACGTCTCAAGGTAGGGACGGAGAGTGGTATGTATTTCTATTTTACTCAGGACCTGGACTTACTTCAGAGTGTTATTTCGGGTCGTCCTTCAGAAGTACCGGAACCTAATACGGTACCAAAGAATCTACCCTGTGATTCTCTTTTTACTGTTTTTATATATTTATTTATCCACTCAACCTGATGTGCCTTTACTTTTGGAGCACGACATCCACTATGAGAGTTCCCTTCTCTGGAGACGTCTTACCCTCTCTACTATTTCTTGACAAAATTTAGGCATTCTGTTAGACTGAAATTGTTTCCCCGTTTCCTAAACTTATCTGTAAAGACGTTTCATTACCGGTTATTCGTGCTTTTCCATGACCTGTAGTAATTAGGAATTCCTTACGTTTGGTCGTTTCAGTGTGGGGGATCCTACAGTCTTTAGTCTCCTTGTCCTTGTTTACAGTCGTTCCTACACCTCCTTAGTCTTTGCAGCATACAACGACCCCCGGACAGGTCGACCAGGTCGTTGAAACCGGTTGTCGGACCGTGAAGTCGTCTCCCAATTTGGATCGCAATGACACGCTGGACCGGTTTCGGACGGCGTTCACAAGGGTCCTCGCAACAAGCAATGTCGGGAGTTTCGGGTTTCGGGCCGGGCTCTCGGGCGGTCGACCACGTCCACATTTATTTCCCACCAGACGGGCGTGTCACCTCAGAACGAGTCGTCACTTCCCCTCGCCGCCCGACTCTGTGCGACACTTTGCCTCCCGGGAACCTTTGCACTCCGGTGTGTCGCACACTAAGGTGAGTGCCCTCTGCGGGTCCCAGCCGTCCGACCATCCCTGTCTTCCACGCACTCCTATCTGGGACCGGACACCGAACCCTCGTCCCGACCCCAGCACACCCCCAAGTGGACGCCCGACACCCCACACAAAATCCTCCCTGGGACTCAGGACTTTAGTCCGAGGTCACTAACAGGTGCGGGAGTCCGCACACGACTTTTGGCGGATGGGACCGGCTTACCGCACCACACACTCGACATGGAGTCGTCTCACTTTCACAGTCAGCGAGTCAGTACAGGGTGAGAAACGCTGGAGTACCTGACGTCGGGTCGTCCGAGGGGGCAGGCACCCTAAAAGGTCCAGTCCCCTTGACCTCACCCACCGGTAAAGGAAGAAATGCCCGAGAAGGGCTGGGTCCCTACCTTGGGCCCAGAGGACGTGTCGTCCGTCCGAGGAGTGACGGACTCGGTGGTCCTTCGGGTCCTTCAGGGAGTCCTTCCGACGAGACCTCTACCGTCTCCGGACAGAAACAGGCGCACCGACCATGTGATGCCAGGTATCCGCCCCCGCGAATCCTCCTCGCCCCAAACAGAGAGTCTCAAGACCGTCGACCGTCCGACCCGCAGACGCCAGCTCCACCGTGTCAGAGCAAGACCCCGGAGACGGACCAGGCATCGGGCGTAGGAAAGCCCCACCCCCGACTCCCCCGAGACGCCCCAGAGGGCACACTCCTGCGATCAGGGTAAGTGCTCCCAGGCGGGAGTGCTGGAGGAGTTCCGGGACGGAGGACGGGCGTGGGAGGAGCCCACTCCCAAGGTCGTACACGAAAACCTCCCCTGGGCCCGCAGGCCGGGCGACAGGCGACACTCGACCGTGGTGTGACCCCGTCAAAAGGGCCTGCGTCCAAACGTACCCAGGGTGAAAAGGTGACGGGAGCTGTGCGCACGACAAAGAGTTTTCCTTCAAGATCTGACGTAGAACCCAATAAAAGAACTGTACGGCAGAATCTTCTCCGTCCTCCGCAATGGCCGAGCCGGCACCCACAAAAAGTCAGAGCTACTCCAAACGGTCCTCCTACAGACTGGTGGAGTGGGACCGAACCCCCACGGGGCTCTGGGCAGCGGTACAGACACAGACACACGGGGCTGGCTGCACGCACGGTGAGCAGACACCTAGGCCGGCACAGACAGACACCCCGACAAGGCTACCCCAGTCCCGAGGTGCTGCCATCTCCTGAACCCCCTAATCGGCTTCCCGGTCCTCGTTAATCTGCGAGAGATCACACTACAGACGCAAAGGTCGGACGTCCTCGGGACGGGTCCTCCGGATTAACCCTTGAACCGTTTCTGCTCCCACACACACTCACACACACACTCACACAGACACAGACACACACACACAGACACACTCACACACACAGACACAGACACTCACACAGACACACACATACAGACACACACAGACACACTCACACAGACACAGACACACTCACACAGACACAGATACACACACAGACACACACACACACTCACACATACACACACACACATACTCACACACACACACATACTCACACACACACAGACACAATCACTTTGTTGTGACGGAACAGCGGACCACCGACGTCAGGAGAGGAGATGTGTGTGACAACACAACTTCGTCCACAAGTCGGTCGTGAGGGAAGATCTTCTGTGACCCGACAAACAAGGGCCAGGGACTCCGCGTGCGACCGGACAAACCTCGCTCGCCTCCACCTTAGTCAACTCCACCAAAACACCTTTGAGCCAGGCGCCCACGATTGCCTTGTGCGTAACCATAGTCAGTCCAGAGACGAGGGGAAAGGACGCCTCCTTCTGCGACCACAGAGAATGCTTGGTCCTCTGCTTTGGACGTAGATCAGCAGTCGGTGGGTCTTTCTTCCGGACAGGAGAGAGACCGGGCACCCGGAGGAGACCTGGAGCGAGAGGCAGTCGGACTGGGCCGGTAGGAGTGGAGCGAGGGACGACTCTGGCACCCAGACGCAGAGAAGGAGGTAGAGGTCACACGTCGGGGGCTGCAGACTCCTCGCGCACGAGAGACACGACTCCCCGGCAACCCGCGAAGTCCGAGGATCCTGAGCCCCGGCGCTACGGGGTCCAGGCGCCCAAGCAGGCAGAAAAAGAGGGAAACGAATCTACTGTCGGGGGGAAGGAACCTCGGCGTCCGTGACGGATCGTAGCCCGAATCCTGACACCCCATTTCTTCCCCGAGAGGCGTTGGGGACGGGAATAAGGGGACTCGACGTAAAGACTAAATTAATTGAGACGACACACAAAGAAGCACTACCTCCGTAGTGACGAAACTTAAATCCTCTCTCCTCTATGCGTCTCCGATTCACAGAACGGTTCCAGGACCACAAGACCCAGGTCTGACAAAACGGGCCCGTAGGTCCGTCGTCGAGACGGGGGCCTAAGGAAGGACTCATCGGCCGGACCGAGACGAACTTCGGGACTCGGGGGGCTAGTGCACTGACAACACGGGCGGCGACCACCATCTCAGTTCCTAATTAAAGGGGTTAAACATCGACACGAAACACTGTGCGATGGCTTCGTGAAAGCGTGCAAGTCTATACTAGGGGCTCCGACGCCACCATCTTAAAATAGAAGCAATTAACCCCGGGAAACATGTCGGAAAGTTTTAGGAAAGTGGTCTCTTGGTCAAGACAAAGGAAGGGTGACTTCTCGTTAAAGTGTAAAACAAGGGGGGGGGGGGGG
>SJYO01018757.1:93969768-94032477 GCA_006410555.1 Capra ibex
GGGGGGGGGGGGGCTAAGTAAAGGAAAGAAAATTTACCAAAGAGAAGTAAAGGACAAAATTTAACGACAGGAACAACTTCACCAGGACCGAGACAGATTCTCCTTTTTTGATTGTTTAACTGTTTTTGTAATCACCCTAGGGAAGGGAAAACTGGGAGGATTATATGGTACGGTGCATTAGACTGTAGACCTTTGAAGTCGTCAACTCGTGTTCCAGAAACTTTTGCAAACTTAAGTAGATTCAACATCCTTCACTATACATTATGCCTACACTCAACCTGGTATTTTTCCCGACTCGCGGTTTCTTACCTACGAAAACTTGACACCACAACCTCTTCTGAGAACTCTCAGGGAACCTGATGTTCCTCTAGGTTGGTCAGGTAGGATTTCCTCTAGTCAGGACTTATAAACAACCTTTCTGACTACGACTTCCCCTTCGACGTTATGAAACCCATGGAATACGGTTCTCGGTTGAGTGACCTTTTCTGGGACTACGACCCGTTCTCACCTTCGTTTTCCTCTTCCCCCCCCGTCTCCTACTCTACCGACCTACCGTAGTGACTGAGTCACCCGTACCCAAACTCGTTCGAGATCCTCTCACTTCGCCCCCCTCGGACCGTACGACGTCAGGTACCACAGTGTTTCTTGACCTGTGCTAACCCGCTGACTTGTTGCTCGTGCAGAACCTTCCGGCTGACCCTCCCATCGACCAGAAGTCTCGAACGTCACTGCCACCAGTGTGGACACTTCACCAGTGTGGAAACTCCTCTCCACGACCGGGACCCAGGAGAGGGGTCTCTCTGGGGTCGGGACGTGAAACGTCGCGAGGTCTTAAAGTGCTCGGGACAAAGGACCCGGACCCAAGTCTTAGGGACACACTATTAGTCTCAGGATGTCTCCTCACACCCGACTCAACTCCCGAAACGGTAAATGGGAACTTCTCGGAGTAGGAAAGAGGAGTGTTCGAGAGGAAAGAAAGGTTTAAAAATAGAAAGTGACACACTCTTAGTCTTTAAACGTCTATAAAGAATGTATCGTGTATGGTAAGGGGTAGAAAAAAAAAAAAAAACCGGAGAAATTTACAAAGGGAAAATAGCTTCCAATGACAATTTAATGGTTTTGGCAAAAGTCTAGTAGAAAACAAAACAATTGTAGTTAAATTGTTTAGGTCTGTGTGTATACAGAAACACGTGTCCGGTATACGAATAAGGGGAACTTCAAGGCACACAATATCCTCGACAACAACCTCGCAGTCTCGGAGGACTTTCACCCTCCCCCGAGAAGAGACACGACCGAAGACAGGACACGTCCGGCCTACCACCCTCGCAACCACTCTGGGGTGGTCCGTGTCACAAGACCGACTCCCCACCGGCATCGTCCCTTCGACCCCCTGGGTCGAGACGACACCCCTCCAGACACCGGTTCTGGACTCGAGTCCGGGACGTACACCCCCGGGTCGCGGGTTGTGTACTTCCAAAATTCACTGGCCCCCACACCAGTACTCGTGGGACTCCTCGAGCTAAAGTTCCGTGTCAGTCTGGATAAGGACCGGCAACGTACAAGAAGTAATAAAATAAAATGGGTGTCTGTAAAGTAACCTGACAATTTGTGAGCGGTCGTAAACCAAAACTCTCAGAACACTACATAGTAAGAGACTAGACACCAAAGGAAACTTAAAGGTTAAGTCACAATGTGAAACCCTCTACTCGGGACGAAAGTCTGTCCAAGTAACAATTCCTTACGGAATAAACTACAATCCGTCAAAGAAACGACTGAGTGCGCACGTTAGCAAACACTCAAAAGTCTTTCGCGTGAAAGAGGCGATCAGTCTCACTCTGACATAATCACTCTTGTCGATGGCGACAAGTGCTCAAGCGACGCAGCCTGACGGGCAGTAGTGTCGATTGGGACCTTTTGGACGAAAAGACTACTCGTGCCCCACGTTCCGGGGGACAATTCACTAACCGTATAGGTCCGGACGACTAGGTCTTGACACGGCGACTAGTCTCTTCTCGTTCTCTGTCTGGCCAATCCCCAAATCGGCACCGCAGCCTGAGACGAATACAAAAACGTCACGAAAGGTACTCGCTACGCCCCAAAAACCAAGACGAAGGGAGCCCAAATCCATATTCACAACGGTAACGAAGGACTTCCCTTCCCCCTCCAAAGGAAAGGGAAAGACACCGGGGAGGGGCGGGGGGTGTAGGACTTCGGGGGACCTCCACCTTCCTCACGTCTCACGATCGGCCCTACCCCACCCTTCCGAACCCGTCGAAAAAAACGTTCAGCACTCCGGTACCACAGTGACATCACCAAAAAAATTATGAATACATAAATAAACCAGCGGACTCCAGAACCGACACCGACACCCTAGGAGGAGCACCGTGCGTCCGACGTCTCACGCACCCGAGTCATCAACGTCGCACAACCTAGATCGGGAACTGGCCCCTAACTTGGCCCGGGGGACACAACCCTCACACCTCAGATCCGGGGACCTGGAGGTCCCTTCCGGGGTACATCAAAATAAGAGGGGAAGAAGAATAGGACACCACAAAACTGTCCTCTACGACCCTCTGCCCGTCAAACCCCCCGCCGTCGGTAACAAACGTCGACACACGTGCAGGAAAGAGGCCTTTGGAAGTAGAAGGCGGATTCTGCGCAGTCGGGAGGTGAGGACAGAGACTTGGTCGGCACAGGTGAAGGGCCAGATCGCCCGCTGTAAAAAAAAGTCCTGACAAAAGAGGTGCTTCGTCGTGTCCGGTCCGGGCTCAGGGCGGACCCCGGGAGACGCGCCACCCGTCTCCGTCCACCGACACCACCCGTCAGTCTACCCGCGCCGGGACCCGCAGGGGAACGGCTCCCGAAAGACGTCAGGGGATGTCCGTCGAACCCCGAGTGCCCCCGAACTTTAACCCCCACGCCTCCGGTCCGTCCGTCTCGCCACTCATACCTGGAAGGGCAGCCCAGCCTTGTGCGTAGCCAGTCGGAGGGCCCGAGCCACCTCTCAGCAACCTATTTCTTGCCTCGCGCTTCGCCCGGACCCAGTACCGGGAGAACGCCCACACCTGGGGTCGGTCGCCCCGTCTTTTAATCGGAACTCGCAAATGACTGCCTGGTTTTGACATGAAAAGGTTGACCCGGATTTCTTGGTAGTCGAAATTTGAGGTTCACTCTCGTCAATGACTGGTTCTCGATCTGGTTGTCTGTGAGGAGTGTCCGACTGAGTGATCTTAGTCCCTGCCAGACTACAAACAGTTCACGACCCTTACTCGTCCGCAAGAGCTGGACTTGCAGGATGGGCGTACTCGGGTCGCAACCCGAAAGGACCAACTCCTGGGCGTCCCGAGAAACCCCCGTGTGTCTTCCCCGACCCCGAAGTGAGTCCGGCGTCCGCAGAGACCACCACCAGAATCAAAACTCCTGCTGGCTTGGAGGTACTTGGGAGTCCCTAGTTCACTGGGTTGAAATCAAAGACTCAAAGGACAAACATTGACACACATTCCCAACTTTAAACTACTGAAAAGAAGGTGAGAAGTTTCTCGTCCCTCTTTTTAGATGAACAAAACTTTTTATCTTGTTTTTGGGGTAAGACAGAACGTCGATTATATATCCAGGGAACTTAGAAAAATATTTAGACTCTATGTAACAGTCTAGCATTGCTAGAATTAAAGAAAGACATAGAGTTTTATAAAACGAGAACACAGTGGGGTCCATAATAATGGAGGAATGAGTAGTCGGCAAGGATTTACACCAACTCCTCCCCCGAAGCTACCATTCTCTTACTTTCTTTCCCTCTCCCTGAGTGGCCGCTCTCACATTGTCTCTTTATCCGTCGAGGAAGACACTCTAGGAAGTCCAAAGAATGCCACAAAAGGTTTACTAACAAATGGTTTCTATTCCTCAAACCTTTGTAAAAAAACTTGTATCATCTCTTAAATCCTAAAAAAACAAAAAGTGCGCATTGCTGTTCCTCTCCTTTCGGTCGTCTCCTCCGCGCAGGGGCAATGATCTACTTATCTACCCGTGTCTCTCCCCCGTCGAGAGAGCTCCGACTACTACTGCCCCTGTCACCAGCAGACTCGTCTAAGAGTCTGCCGCACAGACGTCCGCAGAGTCCACCTAAAGGGTCGAGTCCGTAGTCGCTGCGTGCCACAGGATTCCTGTACTTCCTTTGCACCAAGGAGTAGGTTGACCAACAGACCGTCCTTCCGGAAGTCGTACAGTCTGAAACACTGTTCTTACACCGGGTAGGGGGTGAACGGTCTGTCCCTCCTACAAACACCTGGGCTGAACCCGCACTTGTGTGTTCATGACTTTCGTCCACGCAGACGTTCCGAGCGTCCGGCGGGACGCGCGACGGGTGGCACCCAGAGTCATTTCCCCGTAGAAAAGACAACACACACCCAACAAAAGGGAAAATTGAAACACAATCCACGAAAGGGGTAAGAGATACCCGAAGGGTCCGCAGAGTCACCATCTCTTAGGTCGACGGTCACGTCCTCTGCACCCAACCCAAACTAGGGACCCAGTCCCTCCAGGGCACCTCCTCCTTTACCGTTGGGTGAGGTCATACGGACGGCCCCTTTAGGCTACCTGTCTCCTTGGACCACCCGATGTCAGGTACCCCCAACGTATTCTCGGTCTACTCTGAATCGGTGATTTGTTGTTGTCGTCTTGGGGAAGAAACATTTCCCCGGACACTTCCGGGGCCCCAGTGGTGTCCACAAAGACAGAAACCCGCTCACAGGTCCGAGGAGGTTCCCGATACTCGTCACAGACGACACCGACGACAGAAGGTCGGGGAATCGAGTCGATAATCGCAGTCTACAGACTCAAAAAACGAAGTCATCGTTCTCAACTCATTATAAGTTCTTCCGAAGTTTGATGTAATTATAAATTCTCGGAGACACTTAGGTCCTTCACGGGCACTTCCGGAACTCCCAGATTACATATGTTGTACGCAGGTAGCCCCAGCCGACACGCGAACCGAGGGGTAGACGTCTCGAAACAAGACCCCCTCGCGCAGACCGAGGGTTGCGATTCGGACGGTGGAGGGATTCCGCAGGAGTGACCCTTTAGTGTGAAAGACAGTGGAATGACAGGATTTGTCTAGACACAGGGCTTATCTTTCCTTTTATTCGCACTAATGAACACTTTGAAACGGAATTCCCCCTCGCTCAATGTCCCTTCTTTGCTTCCGAGCCAGTAGCCAGTGGAGTAAAGTCCCGACGTACAGAAGCCCTTCCAACCACACCTGACCGACCACTTCCTCCTCTCCCCAGGTAGGTGGACCGGGCCACCTACCTCCTCGCAACGCGAGGACCCTGGTCCACCTACACTCGAACTCACCGCCCCCGTCGGTCCTGTCACGACTCGTCCTCGGTCTCCTGGACACGCTCTCCCGGCTGCCAGTAAGTGCAGCACCACCCCTCCCCCCGAACCTTCCGTAGACGACGAGGGGCGAGCCGAGCACGGCGGGGGTCGGAGGGACGGTACAGGCAGTGCACGTCAAGTACCCGGAGCACGGGTGGACCGTCCCGGGCGGGGTCTCCAGAAGTGGTCCCTGTCTTTTGCCGACACAGGGGGGAGACAGACGGATTCGTCTTTGACTGAGTCCTCCACGGCACCAGACATCGACGCCGAACTTTGCGAGTTGACAGTTTCTGAAGTAAGTCAAGTCAAGTCAGCGAGTCAGCACAGGCTGAGAACCACTGGGGTACCTGACGTCGTACGGTCCGGAGGGACAGGTCGTGGTTGAGGACCACAAATGAGTTTGAGTACAGGTGACTCAGTCACTATAGTAGGTTGGCAGAGTAGGAGACAGCAGGGGAAGAGGAGGGCGGAAGTCAGAAAGGGTCGTAGTGCCAGAAAAGATCATTCAGTCAAGAAGGGTAGTCCACCGGTTTCATGACCTCAAAGTCAAAGTCGTAGTCAGGAAGGTTACTTGTGGGTCCTGACTAGAAATCCTACCTGACCAACCTAGAGGAACGTCAGGTTCCCTGAGAACTCTCAGAAGAGATCGTGGGGTCACATCCAGGTCTCACTACCCGCGACGACCGACCGTCCTGGTCTCGTCCCCGGCACTACCCTTTCCCCTTCCTTGGGCGGGGGGGCGGCGGACACAAGGGATAGACTGGGCGGCTCACCAGCAGGACGCGGGCGGACGGGCGGAGCGACACAGGGCGGAGGGACCCACGGACGGAGAGAAAAGGTCCAGCGTAGGTCACGGAAAGTCAGGTGCAGCGGCCGAGGAGGTCGGGGAGCAGAGGTCTCAGCAGACACGCCCCGGAGGGCACCTCTGCCTGCGTGTGCAGCCCACTGACCGGAGGAGGTGAACCGCAGCACAGAAAGCCCCAGGGACCTCGACAGCACAGACGGTCGCGGCGCGAGGGAGGACTCCGGACTATGAGGAAGGGGTACACCCTGTTCTGCACGTGTCCGGCGACAGACGGGGAAGTAGTCGACCGTCCGCACACCCAGAGGGAGGGCAAAACCGAGAATCATCTTCCGACGACATTAGTGAACAAATGTCCAGAAAAAGACACCTGTACAAAGTCTGGAGGACTGATATAGGAATCCCAATCTTAACGACCCAGTTTACGATTGAGGTACAAGTCGTACATCCCCTCGACGGTCCGAGAAAAGGCTTCCCCGCGGGCGCAAAGTGCAAGGGTGGCAGACTCCCTAAGACTCAAGAGACGCAAACGGGTGTGAACGATAACAGATAGACAAAATAAAGTCGGTGGGACCACCCACACCGTACCACAGAGTGCCAAAACTCAACGTAAAGGGACTACTGACTATTAGAATACACAGAAAAGTACACGAATAATGATAAAAAAATTTGTGTCACCATAATATAATTATATACTACACTCTAACCTCAGTTAATTTTAGAAAATTTGAAATTAAGGAAAATCACCCTGAAGGACGACCAGGGGACCAATTCTGAGGTTCGAAGGTGACGTCCCCCATGTCCAAGCTTGGGACCACCCCCTTGATTCTAGGGTGTACGGTGCACCGGTCTCTTTTTATGGAAAACGATCGTAATTTCAGACATATGTAGTACGAAATTATTTTCTTTTCGGAAAAATTGAACAAAAAAACAGACATTATTGAACTGACTTCACCCAGAGTTCAAAACATTTTACTTTTCGGAAAGAGAAAAGTAATAATAATGAAGAGAAGAGGAATCTCCTATTTCATAGGAGTCTCTTTCAACCTACGTTTTTACACTAAATAAAAGAATAAGTGTTTACGACTTTCGCATCCAACTAAACAGAAAATTCCATCTCTACATTCAAACATCTCTCGTCCAATAAAGTTAAAGACGGTAAAACACGAACTCTCTCTAATTTCTTTTTGACTTTACTCTTCGGCGGAGAAGATTGAAACGTTGAAATACGAAAGTCGTTGACTCGAGGAAGTCTCAGACACCCGACCAGTGCTGAAACGAGGAATGCTCAGTTTCACCTCAGGGGCAGAACACCAGAGACGTCAAAGAAAGTCAAGGTGTCTGAAAGTATTTTAGTCAGCATCACATCCGAAAACTATATGGTTTCACATATTCTGTACCATAAACGGGAATCTATCACGTTTGAAGTCTTCCTTATTTACTAAATAATGTAAAAAAGTCAGTCGTCAATGATGACTCTCTGTTTCCACTACGACCAACACTACTACAACCACTACCACCACCACTACCACCACTACTCACACCACTACCACGACCACGACCACCACGACCACCACCACTACTCACACCACTACCACGACTACCACCACCACTACTCACACCACTACCACGACTACCACCACCACTACCACCCCCACTACTACCACCACTACCACTACCACCACGACCACCACCACTACCACCACGACTACCACCACCACTACTCACACCACGACTACTACCACCACTACTACCACCACTACCACGACTACCACCACCGTCACCGACGGCGGTTGGAGGAAACAAGGTCCTCGAAAGTCTCTTGAGAGGAAAGACTTCAACTACGAGGATAGTAGGGTAAAACGTCTAGTCGTTTGACTTCGTGTCTCTAATATTCAACTAGTCGCAGAAGTCTGACGACTGGCGGTCTCGGTCCTGACTGGGACCGTCGGAGGACACACACCTGCCGAAAGGAGAAAATACCCTTTCCCCGTCGACCTCCGACCGCGGTCATTGACGTTCGACAGACCCGGCGCAGGAGCACGAAGACAGGGAAGGAGACACCCGGCACACCCCATCCCGAGGACCCCGGGAGGGGTAGGTACCCGAAGTGACCACCGAGTGGCCCATTTCTTAGGTGGACGGTACGTCCTCTGGGGCCAAGCTAAAGACCCAGTTCTTCTAGGCGACCTCTTCCCTGTCCGATGGGGTGAGGTCACAAAACCCCGAAGGGGACACCGAGTCGACCATTTCTTAGGAGACGTTACATCCTCTGGGGCCAAGCTAGGGACCCAACCCTTCTAGGGGACCACTTCCTCATCCGGTGGATGAGGTCATAAAACCGGACCCCTTAAGCACCTGACACATCACGTACCCCAATGTTTCTCAACCTGTGTTCACTCGTTGAGTATAGATAGGTACGTCACTTCACAACGGAGGACGGGGGAGCACAACCCTCCGGCACGGAAGAGTCCCCGGGTCCCGAGGTACGAAGAGACCTCCTGCCCCCGGGCCTCCTCCCCTGCCGACCAGACGTGCGGACGTCGACCTTGAACCAACGTCACTCGCAGTAAGAAGACTGACTGCACATGTAAAGGGTAATCTTCGACGAAAAGGTGAGTCATGTCATCTGCACACCGGATTTCACGACCTCTTGCTAAACATAGTCGCCACCTCGTCGGAACGGTAAGACACACTAAGGCTGAGAGACCTGACTTCTCGGAAGAGCAATCTCCGAGACAATCATACTTGCGAGGAAAGAATAGAACGGAGAGTCTCTGCACTTGCGTCGAAGACTTTTACTCCGTGACCCCGCGAAAACAACTTAGGTGGTCGGCCGGGGTGACTCCGAGTAAAAGGGACGGTCCGCCAAGTCGTAGTCGAGCGCGTAGTGCCTCCGGCGGGGGGCCCAGGTCGGACACACTACCCCTGGCGGACCCGGTGACACAAGACCCACGGGAAGGGCCGTCTCGCACAAGACAGACCTCCCTCTCGTCGGTCCTGTGTGCCACGAAGAGGGAGCTCCGGCTCCCACCGGTCCCCCAACACTCCTCGTCCCCCCGGCACGGGGGCTGTGTGTCCGCGGACCGTAGCAGGAGCAGACGGCAAGTCCGGGTGCCCGGAGCCTGCTGACACCCTAGCCTGACAGCCCTGCCGGAACCCCGAACGCTCGTCGCGCCGCCCACCCACGTCCCTCGCACGACTTACGACCGCGTGTCCACGGGGGAGTAAGTAACAGGTCTTCGGGGCTCTCCGCGTGTCTTTCCCGGAACCCCACTGTCCGCGACCGGGGCGCCACGGAGTCGCTGAAGTGTCCGTCAGACCGACACCCTGCCCCCGAGATGTACGTACGTCAGTCGCGGGACGCACTGGGACAGTCGCTCTGGCACAGCGATTCCCGCTCGGACCCCGGAGGGAGTCGGGGCAGTCGAGCCGGCGGCCGGTCCAGCCCTCCACGGAAGACTCGAGCCTCGACCCCAAAGGACGTCCCGGAAACGGGGAATACGAGAATCCAACCGTCCTGCCGGTGGCCACCCAGACTCTCTCCCAATTCCCGTCTGTGTCCGAGTGTCCACGGAGGACGTCCAGTGCCGGTAGGACCTCCACCCGTAAATTCAGAACCGTGTACAGGGCCGGAAACCCTCCGTGTGCGCGACAAGTGGTAAACGTGGAGCCTGACATTGCAACGTCCTGGCCGAGAGAAGGACACAGGGGAGGCAACCTACGTGGGAGGGACGCGGGGTGAATGGGGGCGGGAGGAGGAGGGGGAGGGTTCGGAGACAAAGAGAGGGAGAGGTAGTCGCTCCACATGCGAGAGCCAGAGTCCTCACATGCCACCTGACACCTGAGACCTGACCCCGCCCCCGCGACCCCCAGGGCTGGGGGCGGCCCGGGGACAGGGGAACGGCGCACACCGAGAGGACCACTGAACCGAGGATGGAGGGTAAGACAACGATTAAATCCCCGACCAATGACTCGAAAAAGGGAGTCGTCCCTACACCCTTTTAATGGTGCCGAAAATCTCAGGACGAGGGTGGACTATTTGAACGGAAAGTCGCGGTCGGCACTTACTTCTTCCGACCAGAAAAATGGAAACGTTTTTACGCGACAAGTCTCGGAGGCACAACAGATCCTTTGTGCGGAAGCCCCCGACGTCCCAACCTCCCGGTCCCACAGCCTCTGTCTGCCCTTTTTAGTCGTGTCGGTTCGTTTATTTTTGTCGAGTAGCGCATGGGAGTCTATCTGCAAAATCCCCCCTCTCGTTTATTCTTTAGTTTCGAGAAAGTCGTCTTTTCTACAAGTGCATACACAATCGAGGATTGAGCCGACGATTCCGCTGCAGGCATGAAAGGGGAGAAACCCAGTCAAACTGAACCTGCGTGCCCCGTAAACCTAGACCACCTGAGAATCCTTGACCGGTCTCACAGACGAGACGTGCGTCAGTGCTGAGGCACCAAGGGGTAAGAACGAGGACGGGAGGTGCCGTGGGGGACACGACGCACGGGACCCCGTCCCGGAGGAGGGGGTCGGCACCAATGTCGGTGCCAGACGGAAACGGGTAAAGGGCGAGTGACACTCGAGGATTGAGGGCCCGCACAATCGGTTATCGACGAGCAGACTCAGACGACACACCGACACCAAAGACGGGTCGCGCCACTCCCGTGTCTCCACGGCGGACAGACACTCGAAACAGGGACTCCCCGTCTTTGCCGTCGAAGAGTTCTTCCTTACTCTCACCACCAACTGAGCCTGGGTAGGACGACGAGGTTCCGGGACCCTCTGGACCCCTTCGACACGGAGAGGGGGACCTCCGTCTCCGCAGAGACCTGTGACGGCGTGCTTCCGGTGCCTGTGGTCCGTCTCGTAGGTCCCCCACCACTGTCGGTGCGACTGATTGCGTCCGTCGGGACGCACGACCCGGTCGCGAGTCGGCGTGCGGGGAAAGGGGTCGTTACGTATGCCGTCTCTCGTCTCACTTCCCGGAGAGTCACTGTCACTCTCTCGTCTCCCCTCTTGCGCGAATTTCGAGTTGTGAGTCTTTCGATCCTCGTACCGTAGGCCAGGGTAGTGAAGTACCGTCTAGCCACCCCTCTGTCACCTTTGTCACTGTCCGAAAAAAAAGAACCCGTGGTTTTAGTGACGTCTACAACTGACGTCGGTACTTTAATTTTCTGCGAGGAACCTTCTTTCGAATACTGGTTGGATCTGTCGTATAATTTTTCGTCTCTGTAATGGAACGGTTGTTTCCAGGTAGATCAGTTTCGATACCATAAAGGTCCAGTACATACACTCTTAACCTGATATTTCTTTCGACTCATGATTCTTAACTACGAAAACTTGACACCACAACCTCTTCTGAGAACTCTCAGGGAACCCGACGTTCCTCTAGGTTGGTCAGGTAGGATTTCCTCTAGTCGGGACTTATAAGTAACCTTCCTGATTACAACTTCAACTTTGAGGTCAGGAAACCGGTGGACTACGCTTCTTGACTGAGTAACCTTTTCTGGGACTACGACCCTTTCTAACTCCCGTCCTCCTCTTCCCCTGCTGTCTCCTACTCTACCAACCTGCCGTAGTGACTAAGTTGCCTGTACTCAAACTCATTCGAGGCCCTCAACCGCCACCTGTCCCTCCGGTCCACACGACGTCAGGTACCCCGACGTTTCTGAGCCTGTGCTGACTCGTTGATTTGACTTGACTCTATATACACACACACACACACACACACACACACACATATATGTATATATGTGTGTGTGTATGTGTGTGGGTGCGTGTGTGAGTGACGTATGTGTGGACACATGTGTGTGTCGACACGTGTGTGTCATTGTATGGGTACACGTGTTTGGGTACGTGCGTAGGTACGTGTGTATGAGTACGTGAGTGACACATGTGTCTACGTACGTGTGTGCACGTGTGTGGACACACGTGCGGGCGAGCACACACACCTCTCCACCCCGTCGCGACCCGAGGGGAGGCGGGAGGCGGGACTCAGGACAGAACCCAGGGACCCAATGTGTACCGACAAGTCATGGTGAGGAAAGTCCTCTCTAAAGACGACCGAACGTGAGGAACATTTACAGGTCCCATGCGAAAACAACGCTCTTCACACACTCCGACGTAGGGACGTCCACCTGTACTCGTAAACACCCATAGGTACCCATTTTCGTCGGACGTCCCAGGTCGAGAGGCAGGCGTCGGACCCCGGACGGACGGGACACGAAGAGACGGAAGTCGAACGGGAGGCGTCTTGTCTCCGACATGAACGTCGGAGGGCAGAGCGACCCTCCGATTACTACCTCCCAAACATATCACCGCACTTCAGAAACTTTATTTTAGTGGTTCATGTACACGCGACAATAATGTCGAGATTATCATAAATATAAATTTAGTAATACTAACGTTATTATTATGTGGTAAAGCGGTTATTTTGTGTTTTTGGTGAGCTTTTCTTGTAACATTTTACCATCGTAAAAGACCCCGACCAGTCGTCACAGATTAGACCCCGGAGACGTTAACCAAAACACTAAGTACATAATACATAAACGTTTCTTATTAGTTCCCACACGTCATAACGGGTCCCGTCACTCATACCTTTTATATGGCGGCCTCGTCGACAGGACCTTCTCGCGAGCGGTGGACCTAGTTTTGTCAACACAGAGTGCGTCCCACCCCCGACAGCGACCGGAGTGCAAGACCAAAACTCGGGGACTTCGAACTGAAACACTATTACGCAGTAGTCCCGGCTCGCGGAAAACAGTCGACAGGTCATCGACGTCTCTACATGACACCCGCTCGCCGAGTCACCCTTGACTCCCAAAAAAAAAAGAAAGAAAGAAGTCTATACATGTTTTAAGTATTTAGACTAAATATCGATTACCTCAAACACGAGGGGTTCGTCTTCCGAGCTTCCGCCTCGGGACAACCACCCGTCACGGATAGAAGGTCCGGGGCCCCGGGACGTCGGGGCCACCCGCGTGTCCGCCAGTCCGACCCCGACGCAGCAGGTCCCGTACCCCCGGTTGACGCAGGTCGAGGAAGACAGAACGGCCTGTCAAGCAAATCGAGCGATCTCGATCTGGTCAATGACGTAACTCTCGCTTAATTCACTCTCCACCGGCAAGTCCCAGCCAAAACCCTAATTCTACACGAGACAACCCTGATGGACGGCCAGACCACCACGTCTGGACCGGGAGGTTCCGCCCCCGCTCCCACGTCAGGGACCGGTCCCTCGACGAGAGGGTGTTCGGACCACGCCCCACCACCGCAGGTCTCCGTCTCTGTCGGTCTTGCACGGACACAGACAGCCGGGGTGAGGACGGAGACCTCGGAAGAGGGACCGGCCTGGGGGGAACGGCGGGGCGCACGGGGGTGGAAGACAATGTGACCCTGTAAACAGGGCTGATCCCTTAGCTATAACTGTCTACCAATGTTGGATACAAATTGAAAAGGATTACCGGCAAAGACCAGGTCCTGGGCAGGACGAGTGGTGTACCGTAAATCAGTGACACAGGGGAACTCGAGGAGGACCGACACCGCAAGAGAGTCCAGAGGGACCAAAATTACTGGAGTCGTCGAACTCAGGAACGGACCAATAAGACATCTTACAGGGACCTAAACCCAAACGGACTACAAGAACAGTAGTCTGCCCGACACCCAAACCCTCCTTCTTGTCCCCTCGTGCTACGGAACAGTAGCGAAGTCCACGTGCACCGCCGGCGGACCGGGTCCGCGCGGGCAGGGGGGCGACCGGGCCGGGCCCACGTAGGAAGGGGAGCCAGAGGACCGGGTCCACACAGGTAGAGGAGACGTCTCAAGGAGAAAAAGGCAGAGGAAAGCTATACCAGGAGAAACAAACAAAAACAAGATTGTAAAAGAAAGAAATTTAAAATGAGAAACCGACGTGACTTAAAAGTAACGACGTGTACTCGAAGAGACCAACGTCGCTCGGCGCCGATGAGATCAACACTACGGACCTGAGGAGTGACACGACGCAGAGAAATGTCTCGTGCCCGAGACCCGAGTGCCCGAGTTATAACACCGAGAGTTCGAGACCCGAGTGTCCGAGTCACAGTTCCAGAGTCAAGACCCGAGTGCCCGTGTCACAGCTCCGAGGGTCCGAGACCCGAGTACCCGAGTGACAGCTCCAGAGTCGAGACCCGAGTGCCCGCGTCGCAGCTCCAGAGTCGACACCCGAGTGCCCGCGTCACAGCTCCGAGGGTCCGAGACCCGAGTACCCGAGTGACAGCTCCAGAGTCGAGACCCGAGTGCCCGCGTCACAGCTCCACGCGTCCGAATGGACGGGGCACTACACACCTTAGAAGGGCCTGGTCGCTGACCTGGACACAAGGGACGTAACCGTCCGTCTAAGAATTGGTGACCTGGTGTCCCTTCGGGGCAGGACAGAAGAAACCTTCCTCCAACGTTACACGGGTGTTAAATTCCCCACCATTAATGCGGGCGGGAAGAACTTCCGTCTAGAGATGTATTTAATTGACCCTAAGAAGACGTACTCTCTAGACAGACGAAAAGAGTGAACAATTAAGTAAGTCAGTAGATGCAACCACATCGACACCCCTATAAGTGAAGTGTAGAACCCAGTGTCAGGTCATTGTGATCCAATGGAAAACAAGATTTACAAGGTCGAGACCGGTAACCCGCGACAAAATCAACCACGGACCCAGGGAGACTGTATCGGGCCACACACACACACAGGCACACACACACACACAGGCACACACACACACACAGACACACACACACAGACACACACAGACACACACACAGACACACACACACAGACACAGACACACACAGACACACACACACAGACACACACAGACACACAGACACACAGACAGGCACACACACACAGACAGGCACACGCACACACAGACAGGCACACACACACACAGACACACAAACACACACACAGACACACACACACAGGCACACACACACACAGGTACACACACAGGCACACACACACACACAGGCACACACACACACAGACAGGCACACACACACAGACACACACACAGGCACACACACACACAGGCACACACACAGACAGGCACACACACACAGACACACACACACACACACAGACACACACAGACAGGCACACACAGACAGGCACACACACACACAGACAGGCACACACACACACACACAGACACACACACACAGACACACACACACAGGCACACACACACACAGACACACACACACACACACAGACACACACACACAGACACACACACACACACATAGGCAAAGAGGTCCCTCGGGTCAGGGACACTAACCTCTTACCAAAATATGTCTCTTCGGTTCTAGAAGTACTGACCACACGAGACCAGTTAGTAGAAAATTTCTTTAACATTTGTTCCCTTTCAAGGAAAGCGCACACGGAAGGGCGTGGCACTGACCAGGGGGAGCAAGAGACCAGCCAGAGACAGAAAGGGGGAACATCGCACAAGAAAGACGGCCTCCTTGACAGAAGCCGCAAAAACCATCCCATCGAGGCAGAACGCAACCAGAGCTCTTCGCGAACAAAGCGGAATGCCGTCCCCAGAAGTGGCTCAGACCCTCAGACCCGACCGTCGAGAAGAGGGTCGTGAAGTCGTCGCAGTACCCCAGCGGAAGACAGGACGGAGCAAGGATGTCCTTCAGACGAGGGCAATGATAAAAACAAGGTGAAGAATCCTAAGACACCTTAGGGGACCTTCGATTGGACCGGGTAGCAGGATCATACTTCAGTCACCCGAAGGGGGAGCCACGTCGGAACGACCGAGGGGGGGAGGTCGCCCTGCGAGTGACGGGCGGAGGGGCAGGCAAACCCGGACCCTGTCCGACCGGCACGTCGGAAGTCGGCCGTGGAGCCCGTGGGGAAGCCACGGAAACACACCCCACAGTGAGGCCCCGAAAGGTCGGAAGTGGAATAGTCCCTTCCGGTGGTGACTGTGTCTAGAGAGGTGTCGACCGACTGATGGTACCAGTATCTCCACAAGCCCCTTTTGTCCGCGCTCACTCGCACAAGGTACCTGTCGTCCGGGGCCCGCACGCCACCCAGGGGTCGGAACGGCTCGTGGCAGGGGCGTGGGCACTCTCGCCCCGGGGCACGTCTCCCACTGCACGGCAGCATGCGTCGGACCGCGCCGCAACGACTACCCTCCTGGGGTCTCAGGACGGACAGGAAGAGCGGCGGGGAGTCACAGGGCGGGGGACTCCGTGTCGACGCAGGGGAGAGACGCAGGCGACGTCGGTTCGACCCGCGGGTCCCGGCCTCGAACCCCCGGGGCTCGGCCACAGCCTCCTCCCCGGCCTCGAGCGTCGTAGGCCCGTGTCGGTCCGTCAGTACAGACGTAAGTCGACGACCAACCCTGGTCCACTTTACCCAGTAGACGGGCAATCCCTAGATCAGCTTTTATTACGGTCCGTTAATGTATGTCACTAAAGAATTGTAGAAGCCGGATTTAGTCGTTTTGCGACGTCTTACGATATAGGTTGACTTTACTTTTGCCGTCACTTCCTATTCGTCTGCGACGACCTTATAGGGCCCCTCCCCCAAAATGGAGAAGTCGGGGCCCCTGCTACCCCAATGGGTACATCACAAGATAACTTGGTGTTTTACAATAAATATTGGACACAGTCCTCGTTAATTTGACTAACTACTAATTCTTTCAAATTATCAACTTATTATTCTACGTCAAGAACTGTCGATAAAAAAGAGTAAAACCTTCGTATAAAATACTCAGATTATTGTCGCACTTCCTACCCGGAGTCTCATACAACACCACATTAATATACCACCACTATCTCATAAGTGAGGCCACAATGTACCATACAATGAATATTTTTTAATTTTATGGTTAATGTCAAAAAACTAAATAATAACTTCGCCAACCAATTAAAACTCAGTGGGGTACGTCCCAATTAATCATGTATAACTATATAAACTAATTTTTATGTGATTACAACTTAACCTATTCTTTCCGGTTCGTTTTATTTAATAAGAGATCGGTGGGGTCTTGTCATGGGACTAAAATCAATAGAAAATAGGAATGTACTTTGCCACCGGAGTTCAACTGGCTTTTACAAGTAAAACAAGTCTCCACGGCACTCGCAAGGCACGGGCGTCTTCACCACAAATACAAGGGTGTTGTTGGAGAAGAGACGAGGAGGCACGGAGAGGAACGAACACCCCAAAAACACTGTCACAAATAGAAACACTTGGTAAAGAAGACAGACACTTATCGTTTGTATGTCAATTTTTCTAAGAAAGACCTTTAGTCCTCCTTACAACGTTGTACGATGGTGTTTACTTATTGTGTGACTTTTTTTTTGTTTTGGGCTTCAGATCGTAGTGACATTACTTTTACGTTTAGTTTGGTTATTACGTCAAGATAAAAACAGATAGTTTAATCGGTGCTAATTTCTTCTATTACGAGTCACGAAAACTCCACACTACTCTAACTGTGGGGCATTAGAGACTCAGGGCTTTCCGAACCCGCGGAGGAACAGACCTCCTCCGCCCTCTTCCGTGCTTCTGTCCCGACCCCCAAGCAACAGCTCCGGAAACAGGAACGTCTCCGCGGTCTGTTTGGGTGTGCAGGTCGGCATCTCCTGCGTATTCGGTCGCCACCACGCACTAAAGGTACGAAAAAGTCATACGCTTTTACTGGTCTCATATGCGTCTTCAGCTCCCTGGAGCTGGAAGTGTGAGTCAGAGTTAAGACCAAATAATTTTTTGCACGCAGACATCCTCGCAATACCCGGTTTAACACTACGTCACTTGATCTGGTGCTACAGTCGACTTCGACGCAGCACGCAAAGGCCCGTGAAAAGAAATATACGTAAGACATAGGGAGTCTTATATGTGGTAATAAAAGTTCTTAGCACACAGTATTATTTACACGACAATCGTTCTGGTGAAGGGACCGTATCGGTCTGTCTTCTGGGAGAGAACCCAGTCGTACGGTGGGAAGTCAACCACCTCAACGGGATCCACAGACTACAGACCAGGTCGGGATTCCACCACTCCGACCCGTCCGTCCACCCTCGACGGGAGGTGCAGATCCGCTTACAACACAACCACTCCGGCACACACGGGGACCCCGCCCCTCTCACCTCGGGAGACCCGAGACCGTCCTCGCAGAGGAGAGTGAGTGTACACTCCCGAGGGCACCCTTCCGCAGTGGCAAGAGGCCCTGGAGTCTAAATCCAGGAGAGACGGCGACCACTCCTCGTCCTCGCCGGGCCCAATCCAAGACTTCCTGCGCCCGCTCAGTCCGTCCACCACCTCCCTCCACGTCTCCGCCCGTGGGTCGCGTCCCGTCCGACGCCCGCCCGCCCCTCCAGGCCGGCCCACGAACCACCTCCGGGACGAGGCCTCAGGTGTCCCCGGACCTCAGTCCGACCCCGGAGGCCTCAGGTGTCCCCGGACCTCAGTCCGACCCCGGAGGCCTCAGGTGTCCCCGGACCTCAGTCCGACCCCGGAAACAGAAGTAGCTCGACAGCGGGTCAGAGGTGTGACCCCGGACCCCGGACCCCCGACCACCTTTGCGGGGGGAGGTGGACCCGGGGCTGTCACGTCTGGGCGTTGCCGGTCGTCCACCTCGACTCGTCGAGGTACTCGTGCCTAGGCGGTCCCGACCCCCACTCGAGACGTCCCTAGGTCGGGGGCTCCCTGACAGGCTGTCCTCCTACACGGGACCTCTCCCACTCCCTGCCCTCGAAACGGCCCGGACGTGGGGTGAGGGACTCGGTGACAACGGACCTCTGCTCGGACGAGGGGTCGAGGGTGGTCGGGTCTTGTCACGGGTCCCAATCTACCCCGGGACCTCCCCCTACCCACCGCCCGCCCTCTCGGTCCGGGGGCTAACACCGTCCTGGGAGGGGGTCATGGGGCGTGTAGAGGACGGAAACAGGTCCGACCCCCGTCACAGGAGTCGCCGTCGCCGACGGGGACCTCCGCCCACTGTCGTGGCACCACCGCCCCGAGGGTCGGGCCCCTGGGGAAGCACGTGGACGAGAGGTCTCTCGGTCGCCGGAGGACCCCCGCACAGCCGGGTCTCCGTAGGTACGGTCCGGGCCCAGGACCACGAGGAACACCGACCGTGGACCGTCGATCGACAGGACAAGGGTCCCGACGCGGTCGGGACAGGGGACTCGGGAAGAGTCGTGAGGGGAGCAAGACTCCAGGGAACGTCGGACGTGACACTGGGGCGAGTGGGGACCCGCGAACCAGGACAGAAAGGAACCCTCGTCCTGGTCCCCGACAGACACCCGCCCGCCTCCTGGGGGCGGTGGAACCCACGGTAAGAACAACCTCTCGGCGGGGAAAACCTGTGAAACTCGACAACTCTGCACAAGAAAGTCTTAGGGAGGAGGTGACGGGTCGGGGGTAGGCGTCCCGGGGACCGCTCCCACTCCTGGTCGAGGCGTACCCTTCGATCCTGGAGGGGTGGGGGTTCAGACGGTCCGTAAAGAGAGAGACCCAAGACCCCTACCGTCGTCAGAACCGACGAGGAGTCCTCACTACAGGGTAGAAACGAAACAGGCTCCTGTATGACTGGAACCCCCTCAAAGACCTTTGTTCCGGGAGTAAGGACCGACGTCGGACACCAAGCTCCGACCCTACGTCGAGGGACCCGTAGGCTCGAGCAATTGGTGTACGGGAGGAGAATTGGTGTGAATAGGAGTGGACTCGAGCACTCGCCACCGTGCAATTGATGTGGGACTGGCCGGAGCACACGCTCCCCGTCCCCTCGGGGACAAATCTTTAGACAAAAGAACCGTAGAAAAACTATGACCCGAGCTCCTGGGAGTTCGGTCGGATGTCACTCGTCCCGGGCACCAGTCATGGTCCGTGTGCGTAGACTTCTGCTCTCTTACCGACCAGAGATCGATTCTCTTGTCTAAAAGAGTTTCGTGTCTTGTCTGTGGGAACGGGTCCTGAGGTCCGTACCCCTCAAATCACCGCGAGCACCCCTCGTTGGCGCCTTACTAGTCCGGCGACTCCGAAACGAGGCTGTTTGGGAGGAGGAAAGTAAAAGAGACGTTTATGACAACCAACCGACCACAACCCAGAAGAGACAAGATCCGTCGAAATCGAAACGCAACTCAGAGAATTGATGGGAACTCATTTGTGCAAGTACTGTGGTTGTGTAATTTTATCAGATAGAAAAATTTTTGTTCACTTCTTAAAGTCTATTTGCATCCTTTACCTCCATCTCATAGTAGATTCACAAAGACTTCAAAACGAGGGCTCGAGTCGACCGTTTCTTAGTCAGACGTCACGTCCTCTGGGCCCAAGTTAGGGACCCAGCCCTTCTAGGGGACCTCTTCCTTTACCGTTGGGTGAGGTCATAAGAACGGACCTCTTAGGGCACCTGACTCCTCGGACCACCCGACGTCAGGTGCCCCAGCGTTTCTCGACCCGTGCTAACTGACTGAAGTGAAGTTCAACCCACTACCGACACCTAAGTGTGAACCCAAGGTGGTGCCGGTCGTGTGTTCGAGTGGTCGCGGACGTCTAACATTACGCAAAGACACACTAAAATATAGGCACCTTGAAACTCGAAAAGTTCACCGAGCCTGCAAAAATCCGGGTAGGAGTCGTGAATGCCTTCGTCGGACCGAGACCCACCGCACAAGACACAAGCACTCTGGTTGGCTCTCCGACGCTGTCTAACGTCAGTGTCACTGGCACATCGAGGGCAAAAGACGCACCGAGCATTACAGGGCCCGGGCGTGGGGATTAAAACGCAAAACATTAGGGTCGTGTTTGTGCCGTCTCCTCGCCGAGGTAGCAAAGAAGTCCGTCGACCCAACTATCTCGGACCTCTCTTCCAGTCGCGTCGGGGAGGAAGTCACTGAAGAGTGGGTGGAGGGACCTGTACCCCCGGGTCCGGAACCAGTCCCCGGAACGGGGTGTCGGGTACCTGTCCGACTTAGGAGTACTTCGGGTCCGTGACCTCCCTCTCGTCTGGGGCACGACACGGGAGGACCAATGTCTCCCCGGGGGCACGCCCGTGTCCGACGGTCGGACGACCAGACCCCTCGCAAACACACAGACACACATACGCGTAAAACTGTCCAAGTAGACCCGACAACACTAAACCCAAGGAATCAAAGATACAAAGGAGTCCCGTTGACCCTAAGGCGTCCACACCACTCGACCCGGTTAACCAAGGACAGGGCAGACGACCCTCCGGACTGGAGACGGGGACTCCCGACACGAATCGTCCTCTGGACCCCAGACTTTAGGGTTGGACCTCTCGGGACCCCCACTCGTGGGTGGAGGCGGGGTACGGAGTCCCGACACGACTATTGAGTCACTCAGACTTTACCCGAATTCCTCGTCGACACTTTTACGCTTTTACGCTTTGGAGTGGTCTTACATTTTGCCACGTTTAATTTGGAGTAAAACGACTCGACAAACTCGGAAGGGTCTCCACCTTTCTTCCTTGGCGACTACTCTCTACCACCTCGGTGTCAGAGCCCGCAGGACCGATACCACATTTAAGGTTTACGAGGAAGTTTTATAAAATCATTCTAAACGGTCCTCGGGACTTTTGCATGAATGAGAAGTGAACGGTCAAAGTAGACTCTACGAACAGCATTCGTTTGCTAAGAGGTGCACCTAGTCTGGGGAACACGTTCCTTCTGCAGGTGTCTACACAAGGACTATCACCTCTTCAGAAGTCTACTGCAGCGTCGGGTACAATGCCTCGACCGGCTCGTGGTCCGGGTCGGACCATTGGTCGTAGGACTTTCTACCGAAGTTTCCCGTACACTATCTCACCTTTTGGGAGTGGTGGTTCGGGTCGAAAGTCCTCCTACGTACAAATATTACGTCGGTAGCGGTGTCTTTTTCGACTCTCTTTTGAGGTGCATCCTTTTCGCCCACCTGACCTTACGACCTTATCAGTCACCGGACAAACGTGAACTCCACTGTCGATTAAACACCGGTTGAGCGGGACATAAATTCCACACTCAAGTAGTCGAAAAGAAGACACTGACCCCTCACTTCACTACCCCCACCCTAACACAGGGAACTCCTGGGCACAGACGCAGCCGAAGAGGAGAACCGGAGTTCCGCGTGTCCCGCTACCGACGCACCACCGAGCCCACTGACGACTGCTCCAACTGGTAAGGGGACCGGGTCCGAGACGGGACCTGTCCGGTACTCCGGGAGCCCGACCAGACCCCCGGGTCGCTCCGGCAGGGACGCGGGAGCAGGAGTCGGACCCGCACCCGAGTCTCGTCCGCACCTCGGTCCACAGGTCGGGGAGTCAGGTGGACTCCCGAGAACCCTCTTCGAAGTCAACGGGGACGGGAGGGACACGAGACCAGAGCCCGGACGGTCCCCAACCACACGAAGACATCCCGCAACTACCAGGTGGACCCTGCGCCCTCGACGCCCGGCTCCCACCTGTGCCGCACCTGCCACGTGGACCCTGCGCCCTCGACGCCCGGCTCACACCTGTGCCCCACCTACCAAGTCGACACTCCACCCTCGACGCCCGGCTCACACCTGTGCCCCACCTACCAAGTCGACACTCCACCCTCGACGCCCGACTCACACCTGTGCCCCACCTACCAAGTCGACACTCCACCCTCGACGCCCGGCTCGCACCTGTGCCGCACCTGCCAGGTGGACCCTGCGCCCTCGACGCCCGGCTCACACCTGTGCCGCACCTGCCAGGTGGACACTCCGCCCTCGACGCCCGGCTCGCACCTGTGCCGGGTGGACCCTGCGTCCTCGACACTGGGCTCCCACCCTGTGCCGTACCTACCAGGTCGACCCTGCGCCCTCGACACTGGGCGCCCACCCTGCGCGGAAAGACACCACACCCCCCGAGGGGCGGTGGGGTAGTCACCGGTGTCAGCAAGACACGGCCGGCACGTCCTTCCGCCCCGGCGGTGGACGTCGTGGGAAGACGGAGACTTACGAAGATGTCCGCCCCTACCTCTTGTCCACACGACGAACGTTCTATTTACGGACAGTGCTTAATCTTCTCCAAGTGGACACCCTGAACGGACGTCAGTCCGGAAGACTCCTGGAAGAGCTATAGGTCTCCGGCTGAGGGGAGGGTCTGACGCCCCTGGGCTTCGTAAACGACCCGACACTCGGCCCTCCGGTGGACTGGTCGTCCCTCCCTTCCCGGGGTATAAAATTTCCTCCGGGTTCCCGAGAACAGCTCCCTTTTAAAGGAGGATACCTGTTTAACCTCTCGGTGTGCTACCTAATCTAATAAAACTTGTCTTCATACAAAGTTTGCTACACCTTTCCTCCGGTAAGTCGAAACAACAAGTCACCGAGTCAGCACAGGCTGAGCAACGCTGGGGCACCTGACGTCACGAGGCCCGAAGGGACAGGAAGCGGTAGAGGACCTCAAACGAGTCTGAGTACGGACAGTCCACCCCGACGACCGAGACGATTACCGGAGGCAGGGGGTCGTCGGTTCCACGAGTGCCACACTGAAGACCTCTCGTACAGACCCGAGAGCGACACCGGAGCCATCAGCACACCTTGTCGTGGCCCGAGTAGGACTGGACCCGAGCCCGACGGGACGGACAAGAGTACCTCAACCCTACAGCCCCGGACCCGCCCCTTCGGGTCGAGGAGGGCGTCTGGGGTCGCTCCGCCCTGTCCTGGCGCCCGGGGCGAGTCGGGACGGAGGACGGACCCGCGACGTCTCGAGGCACCCACGAGCACCGGAGACTGGGCGACACAGGCTCGGACACGCAGGAAGGGACTCGTCCGGAAGACATGACACACACGAGCCGCACTCAGGGCTCAGACAAAGAGAAGTAGACATGGGCACCACCCATGAAATTTGAAACTCCACAACGGCAAAATGCAACTAATTTAACCAATACAAATAAACTTAAATAACTATCGACCACGACGACTAACAATGGAATACAAACTGAAAAACCATTCATATGAAAAGTCCACAAAAGGAGTAAAAGTGACCCGAACATAAAAGGTACGACCGTTTGTCAAGAAACATCGAACAAACTACAGTGAGGAACCGGACATGGTACAACGTCTACAAATAGGTCAAACAAAACGAAAGAGTCAAAAAGAGAATGCTGGTACAATATACACTGACACCACTAGATCTGACCCAAAGGGAAAACACGACCCGAAAAGGGACCCTCCCAGAAAGAGACTCGACTCTTCAGTCTTAAGGTCGCAGTACGACCCCCTTCGTGGAGGTGTGCGGGGAGACCCCCACTGAAAGACGGGGTCACGACGTGGCGTTCGAAAGAGGTCGGGGAGACTCACACCAGGTGGGTCTGGGAGCCCTTGTTCCTCCCAGAGGTCAACCAGTCGAAAAAGAAAGGTAGACCGACGCAATCACTACTAAGCTCACTCGCTCGTAAAACGACTACCTAAATTTCTGGGCAGATAGGAAACTCCTTAATAAAAACTGAATTAACCTATTTTCCTCATTTAGTTAACTCACCTAACTAAATACTAGTGAAACGGAAATAGTCTACTAGCACTGAGGTCTTTGGAGTAAGAGATAAATTTACTGACGACAGGCGGAGGACTTCCTGCTCGCACAGATGTCTTAGACGAAGCTCTACGCGCCAGTCTTTCCAGAATTGGGCTTCAGGAGGTGGGGAAAGGAGCAATCTCATTACTCCCCGAACTCGGGAAATTTCGTCACTCCTCCACACCCTCCAAAGCAGGACACCCGGACTGCTCGCCAGGTCCGTGACCACGCAGGGTCTACTTGCCGCACCCAAAGTACTAGAAACACTCGGGGCCCTTCCGGGACACACGGTGCGAAGACTAAGAACTCGCTCCCTCTCCCACCCTCGACTTCTCCCGGACGAGAGGACCCTCTCCACCCGGGATCCCTCGACAAAAGGACCACACGGGCACTAAGAGTTTCCGTTCCAGTCGTGGACGACGTCAGAAAGTCCCACGGAGGCCCAGTCTCCTCGAACCGGAAGACAAGTCTCTCGGGACCCGAAGACACCCTTCCTCCGGCAACCTCGTCCAACGTGCTCTGGAGTGAACCTTCTTGCGAAAGAAGCCACACTCACCTAGGAGGAAGTGACCGACCAAACGTGACGGCAAGCACCTCCGTTCAATGACGAGCAACAAGGTAGAGATTCAGCACGGGCTGAGAAACCCGGGGGCACCAGACGTCGCACGGTCCGGAGGGACAGGTAGAGGTTGAGGTCCTCGAACGAGTCTGAGTACAGGTAACCCAGCCGCTACGGTAGGTTGTAGAGCAGGAGACAGCAGGGGAAGAGGAGGACGGGAGTCAGAAAGAGTCTTAGTCCCAGAGAAGGTTACTCAGCCGAGAAACGTAGTACACCGGTTTCACAACTTCGAATTCAAGTCGCTATTCAACCGATAAAGGAAGCCGGTCTCTGAAGCCCATTTAGAAAAAAGCGAGGAGTGTCTCGTACTACCGCATTATACGCGGTACGGAACCCGGCTCAACAGCCACCCCGCGGAGGAGGAAGGACCCGGCACCCAGAGACCGTCGTCCGGTAGTCCGTGAACCGTCCCCCAAACCCCCACAGACGACACACACTCACCCCCCCGACCCCTGTGCCTCTCACTCCACCCGTGTCGGGACGAGAGCCTCGAGAATGTCGTCACTCCCCTGTGCGTCCACGTCGGCACCCCTCCCTGCGTCGACCACTGCGCACGACATCTTTACATCGGCCCGTCACGGCGCTGGGCCGGACGGGACAGGAGACGTCCTCCACCGTCACAGACCGTAAAGTGCCGCACCTCGACCGCACAAGGGACCGTCACTGGAGTGACCACCTCCGACAGCACCTCGGATCTGCGAGTCCGTCGCCACCACCGAGTGTCCGAGACCAACCCTCGCAGAGAAGGCGGGTGTCGTGACAGGAGGTGGTCTAGGGACGAGGGGGCGGGGTACGGACGACTGAGGTCCCGTGGCTACAGAGGTGCAGGGGGGAAGGGAGATTCCCTCCGGTCGAGTCCCGGCCCGCGGGACCTCGGAGTCCTGGAGACCGGGCCGGACCGGTTCACCCGCAGACGCGTCGACGACCCGAGACGGTGGCCCGGGAGGGAGCGCACCGGAGAGAGGGTAGGGGGACACGGGACGGGCAGTAGGAGGGTCAGGGCCCAGTCTACGGTGCAGCGGGGGTGGACGTAGGGGGGCTCCCGGGAGACAGAGGAGACTTGGCCGCCACAGACTCGGGGCAGGGGCGAGTGAGACGTGCGCCGTCAAAGAAACAAGCGTCTGTGCCGCCACACGTCGCGTGGGGGGTCTCTACTTAGTCCAGGTACTTCTTCTAGCTATTTGTCTGTTGCTTACTTGGGCCCTCAGCCACTTACTCGCCCACGGGCCGGGGGCGAAGGAGGCCCGAGACGTCCACCAACAAAGTAGAAATGGAAAAAGGGTAGGGGTGCAAAAGAACGTGTTTGTTCACGAGTTACACTCAATTCTCTTAGTTGGTCATAGAGTTGGTTACCGTTAAGGAAATGGTTTTGGAGATGAGTGTCGCAATACCCTTTTTTTTTAGTTTCTCGGGTAGTTCGGTCTTCTTACGACACTCTAATTTGCAACACGAAAAATAGTTTTGTCGTAATATCTTCGTTGTCAGTGGTTCCTATGGCTTCAAAGGGAAGTGCGAACTGGAGCCGCGGGTGTGGTTGGAACAGGAAGAGGGTTCACAAGGTCTCCGGAACGGGGACCCCAGTCTATGGCGCAAAAAGGTCCTTCTCTGGACGTCGACGGTCGGCGGGCGGGGGCGGCACAGGACAAGGGGTCTCGGCACGGAAGACGGTCCCGACGTCGAGACGCTCCGACCTCTGGGCACTGCCCCCACACGTCCCCGCGTTCCCCCACCCTTGTCTCGGGGCGACCACCACTCTCCGTCTAGGAACAGTAGTCCCAGGGACAGTCCCGGTCCTCCACCTAGCAGGCTGCACCGACTTACCACAGCCGGACGGACTGGGACTCCCTCGAGCGGTAGGAGCAAAACAGGAACTGGGTACCAGGAGCAGACGGGTGCCGGCTCCCGACACCCGGAAGTTGAGGCAGCGTCTTAACCTTTGAGAACTGCCGGACACTCGACATTGGAACTCGACGAAAATATAATGAATACAATCTTAATTTGTAAGGATGACGAGTCGGTCAGACTAGTAGTGCAAGTGGTAAACACGGCCCGGTTCCTCAAAAGCACTTAAATACCAGAACTCTGCGGAGAGAACGGTTTCGTCCTGAAAAGGGGATGTAACCTCGGGTTTGGATACATTAATTCACGACCTCAGAGGTAGTGGTCTCACAGTCGCAAAGTTTAAATTTGGAGGGTCCAGTTCCCTACGCCTTCTGATCTGGCGTCTCACCGAGGTCGAACGACTATCTCTTCCCGCACAAAGACTAGTGGTCAATTCGAGGACTAATCCACTTCTCCGAGTAGCGGCCGTCCCGAGTTCGCGCTACCCACTACCTGTACCAGTATTACCGGGACAACGGGGGAATCGACGGGAGCGACCAGGGGTCGTCCGGGCCGAGAGGAAGACTTCGAACACCACGCCCTCCGGCGGGAGATCGGACGCACCCACCAGGCACAGGAACCTAGGCACTCGTAGGACCGTCACAAATTGACACTCGACAGAGGGGAAAGACCAACCGTCCGGTTGGACAACCCAAATGGAACACGCCTTCGGGTGACACTCGAGGGACCAGGGGTAGGGGCACTCACTCCGAGGTCGGACACAGGGGTCGGAACGACCCCAGAGGACCCCCGTCTCCCTCCGACACCCCCAAGGGCGGGTCCTCTAGCGTCGAACCCCTCGAACACGTCCCTGACCGACAGAACGGTAAGCTACCTCCTCTTCTCCCCCCGACAACAAGAAGACGTCCTTCGGGACGGAGAGGTCCCAACAGCGACAGGGTCCTCCGATCGCTGGTCCCGAGAAGGGAGAACAGGCACACCTCAGTCTCCGGGACCGGGGGAGTGGACCGGGTCGCACCGGTGCTACGGGTCGTCTGCTCGGGGTTGAGGCCGAGACGAGACGGGTCGCGGAAGGGACGGGCGCCCGGGGCGCAGACGACCCACCTCACAAGAGGGACCACCCGCAGAAGGACACTTTGCGTGGGGCCGTGTCTCCTGTACGGAACCTCTGCGTCCCTTTTGGGAGACAGGCGGACACACAGGCAGACAGACAGCCACCACCGCCGACAGTGCCGCCGGAGGAGTAGCACCGAAGCGTCCTGAAGCTCGAGGAGCGGGACGGACAAGAAAGGGGTGAGTGGAAAAGAAAGAAGACCTGTGCCTTTACACGTGCCCCCTTGGGACGAGAGATAAGTGGGTTCCGCCTCAAACCCTCACAGTTTCGTCGGGAATAGAGGGACGCCAAAAGAGGTACGCTCCGGGGCAGAGGAGGTAAAGAGACAAAGGACACAGACCGTCTCCTAGGGAGTGGGATTAGGAAGACTGGGGGTTTGTGGGGCCTTTGGAGAGTGCTAAACGTTCCCGTCCTGGTGGTGGCACCCCCTGAAGGCGAGGTCCCGACAAACAGACACCCTTTCCGGCTGAAAATCAATTTGAGAGGGTCACCGAATTTGTCGTAGGGGCGGGACGGGGCAACGATTTATTGACGTGACACTTTCGTCTACGACAGAAGAATGGGACGTGGAAAGACACCTTTTGTCGCCAGCCAAGGACGGGGGGGTCAGTGCGCGCCCCGGAGGGCCCAAGAGACGCCGCGGCAGATTCGGCACAAGAACACAGCACAGACTGGACGTCAAGACCTCAAAAGGCATACTTACCTCGACAACTATTTCTAACCCCAACAAAAAGTTTAACGAAAAATTTGTTAGTCTGCCGGTCTGTCGTAAAAGTTTTTAAATACGTTTGGGCGGGGTTTCGAAAAGACACCAGAGTCCACCGCTCGCTCTGACAAAAATAATGCACAGACAGAAGGGGCAACACGCGGAGGCACAAGCGACACCAGGGGAGCCCGGACGCCCGGAAGGTGGGCCCTGGCACCGTAGTCGCGGAAACCGCGGAGGGACCGCAACCGGCCCCGTGAACGGGGGCCGTGAGACTCCCGAGGCACCCCGACCTCTAGAAAGGGGTCGAACCACAGGGGCCCTATGTCCGGACCGGGACTTCGCTCCACACGCCTGTTCGACCCCTCCTCCCGACCCACGTCGAAGCTCTGGTGCAACGAGTGTGGCCGCAATTACAGGTAAACACTAATCTTCTATTTTCATTCTGTACCTCAGATCAGGTCCAAAACTACTTGGCAAACCAAGTGTAAGACAGTAAAATTCGTCGCACAAGCAGTGTTTGCGACAAAACGCCTCAGGTGGCACCAGGACCCACAGGGCCGAGGGCCCCGCCACCCCCCCCCCTCAGTCGGGACGGACCTCGACCCGGCCGACACACCCCAGGGGGAGGTGGGACCCCCGGGGCTCGGGGAGTGAGGGGAGCGGACGTCGCAGAAGTGTCCGACCCAGTCCTACAGGTGTGCCGGGTCCCGGGTCCCGCCGTGGCCCTCGGCGACGAGCCTGTGCGGACGACGACACGTCGGCACGTCCGGAGTGCGGGCGACGAGCCTGTGCGGACGACGGCACGTCGGCACGTCCGGAGTGTGGGCGGGCGCGGCCAACCCACAGACGGGAGGACAGGGACACTCAAGTAGTCGAGACGGGAGACCCAGGACGGAGAAGGGGACTTGGACCCGGCCACCGGCCCTGCGGAGGGGAGGCACAGGGCAGAGGAACCGGAGCCGGAGAGACGGCTGTGGCTCAGGGCGACTGGACTCCGCGTCTGGGGAACGGGGGGACGGGGTGGAGGGGCGCCTGACATTCCCGTCGCCCGTTCGAGACCCCCGTCCACGCGTGGGATCCCAGTCCCCAGAACCGGGGTTCTCGACCGCGGCCGGGGCGTCGCACTCGCGCGGAGGCAGTCCGTCCCGGAACGACACGGACGAGAAGACAACCACGGACCAGGTCGGCGCGGGGGACCATGGTGGTCACGGGGCACGGGGGGCGGTCCCGTCGGCGGTACCAAAGACGAGACAGGGAGCTGAGGCTGACGTCAGGGTCGGGGCCCCGAAGACCTTCCAAGACGAGACAAGGGTCACGAGACGGCACGGCCCCCGCGGAAGAGACCGTCTCCCCATAAATAGAGTAAGACCGTCGTCCCCAGTAAGGCTAAGAGAGCTGGACGCCTTCTGTCTAGCCGCACCCCCGACAGACTCGATCTACGGTCATGAAGCAATGCGGTCTCTCCTCGTTTACCGGACAGCGGTCCTCACTGCGGACCGTCTCCGGCGGCTGTAAAGGACCCTAGTTTACTATGCGGGCGACTTGTCTGGTTCTTGCAAGCGGCTCCGCGGGTGGACGGAGGGTGTCCACGGTCGAGGGGCGGCAGGACCGGACCCGCTGGGGTGGAGGAGACACTGGGCCTCTCCCGACTCCGGGACATCGAGTCACCAGACCTCTGGGAACTTTCGCTCCTGCACCTCCTTTCTGTGAGGGTTCCTCGGGAGCCCGACAACATCTGGGACGCGGGACTCTGACCTGTCGCCAGCCGAGACGAGACCAAGTCCCCTGCGGTTCAGCTAGGACGGGTTCAACAAAAGGGTCGTTCCTTCAGACACGGGGTTTCTCCCGTGAAGGTGAGGACAGACACTAGAGCCAGAACTTCGTCCTTCCCACAGTACGACCCGTGCTGGGCCACGGACGCTGAACCTGTCGCGTCACGTCCTTCGGGACTCCCCTTGCACCGAAGGGCGGACAGTTGGTCGCCTCTTCTCCGGCACGCACCTCGGTCCGTCCGAGACAGGGGCCCCACGAGCCCCGGGCACCCGTGTACCCGGAGGGTCTGTCTCAAGGCTCCCGTCCACGAACCGGCCCGGCCGGACCCCCGTCTCGCTCCGGACGTCGGGGGCCCCCCGTCCAAGTACCCGTGGAACCCGACCCTCCCTCGGGTCTCGGCCGGAGTTTCGTGCGAAGTGGGATCAGGGCGTAGCCTCCCCTCCCACCCGGCACACTCAGACGGGCGACCCCGGACCGACACTTGTCTGTCGGGGGGTACAGACGACAAAAGGTAAAGACTTCAGCAAAGGGGGAAATTAGGCGGTCGAGGAACCCCCGCAACCAAGGAGGAGTAGAGACGCGGGTTCCCAGACCTCACATCCCCGCACCCCTCACGGGTGGTTCCTCCCCACTATTTGCCGCACCGGGTACGCACGTCACCCTCCAGCAAGACGGCGTCTTTCTCCCTTCTAACAGTGAGGGCCTTCGGAGCACACGTCACTCCTGGTGGTCTGTCCTGTCCGGCGCACCGGACACAGGTGACCGGACTCTACCGGTGTGTCCGTGCAGGCACCCCGTCTGCCCTACGACGGGCCCCGGGGGTCCCGACCCTCCCCGACGACGACCCGAGTCCGACACAAACCCCCCACTACTTTTGTAAGACCTCAATCTATCACCGCTGCGATGGATTCGGGTACTTCCAGGATTCTGGGGGACTTAACATGTGAGTTTAACTTAATATAGAGTTATTTTCTTGCGAAGTCTGGTTTGGCTGTTTCCGGACAACTCACGCACTCCCTCGTCTACTTCCTTCCCGACTCTCGACGAAAGGAAGCGTGTCTTCCTGTGTGCACGAGGGTCCCCCGACGTCCCTGAACCTCGGTCTCCACGACACACCACACGTGCCGGCACTCCGACACGGACCTCCCCACACGCGCACAACCCCGGCACCGTCGGACAGACCCGAGGACTCCCGGGTCGGTCAGCCGAGAGGACACCCGACGGTCGGACTTTTGCGGGCGGGACCAAAATGAAAGAATGAAAACGACACTTGTCTCTTGTCTCGTCCTCCGGAGAGTGCGCCACCCTCAGGCCGGCCCAGTCCACGCTCCACACGGACTCACGTCTCCGGACCGGTTCCGAACCCCTGTCTGTACCCAGGTGCGACACTGGGGGGGTAAAGGTCCGACCGAACAACGAAGAGACGTGGGGTAAAAGGGTCCCCACGTCACCTCACGGACCGTATATATTATTAGTGAGTTATGTGCAATCGTCAATAGTAATAATATTAATAACAGTAAAAATAGGTGAATTTCGAAAGATTTATATAAGGTCCGACTTTACAAAGAAAAGAATTTCTTGTAAAAGTAACGTTCCTACGGTACGTATAAACGTTTTATGTCGTTTTCATATATTTTAAAATCTTTATCCTCTGTGTTAAAAAATTCGTAAATACTCACAATACGACCTACCACCGTTAAAAAGATTCTTAGATTTTAGTCAAAGAAGTCTACAGACTATTCGGTAAGGTTACTCCGTAGACAAAACGTAAAACTTTGAAGATTCAATACAAAAGAGTAATCTAAAAACATGAGTCTCCTTCTTTGATGAATCTCGGGGTAACGGACAAGAAGAAAAGTTTGTGTAGACACAAAAACGACAGAACCACAGACGAGTGTCGCATCGTCATACACCAAAACCTTTCAGAGTGGAACCTTCGTCCAAAAATCTCCCGAATAATGACTCACTTAAACACTTATGTAATCTTCGTCTCAAAAAAATTTTATGATACCTTTTTGAGGCTACAGTCAATCCATTTTCATTATATAAAATCTAGGGGAGAATCCTACACTTTACGGGTTCTTCGTTACCAAATGTTACATAATTAATACAATTAATTAACCTCTCCTAAGTCTTATAATTAATAGACGTTGATTAATCCATAATTTTAACTCCGGACAATTCACTACTCCACCTTCTGTTCAACAGATCAATCTCGCTCTCTTCACCCTTCCTCCCCCTAGGACCCTCCCACCACAAGGACACTCGTCTCGCGTGCAGAAGGGTTCTGGACTGCCGAGGGACAAAGGGGGAGGGGGCGGGACGTCTACTGCTCCTCCGTCTGAGGCGGTTGTAGAGGGCCCACGGGCTCCTACGTGACGCGTTGCACCTCCGGCTGTGCATGACCACGTACTCGGCCGACGACCTGCCGTAGGTCCACTCGGGGCGGGCCCAGGGCGGTGGCGGTGCCGACGCGTTCGGAAGACTTCGGGGTCGAAACGACGACTCGCACGCACACAAACAGACCCCAACGCGTGCCCGGGGACCTCGCGGACCCCCCGTGCCACGTCCGAGTCTCCCTGGTCCGGGGGGGAGTCTCAGACACCCCCCGTGCCACGTCCGAGTCTCCCTGGTCCGGGGGGAAGTCTCGGGCACCCCCCGTGCCACGTCCGAGTCTCCCTGGTCCGGGGGGGAGTCTCAGGCACCCCCCGTGCCATGTTCGAGCCTCTCTGGGGAGGGGACGTCTCAGGCTAGGGGTGATCTGGGTGGAGGGAGAGACGACGTCGGCCACTGACACTCCAAGACGGGCATCGTGTCCGGCAGCACCGTTCGACAAAGTGATAGGTGCCTTGACTCAAGTCTCCTCGGACGGGGAATTTCCCGGAGCCTAAATCTCACTGCACCCCGCACACCCACCGACCGGGGTGGTGGGACGGTAGGAGTCGAGTCCTGGAACCGTGAGATCCTGCACCACGACCCAGGGTCTCCCTCGACTCTCCGCAGGACGGGGGCAACTACCCCGGGGACACCCACCCCAAGACGATCTGGGTGCCAGTCGACCCGGTGACCGACCCCAAAAGGGCCTCCTCGGTCAGGGGGTCCCGGACCGCCAAACTACCTTAGGAGGTGGGGGTGCATAGTCGCCCCTCCGAGAAGGTGTCCACGGACCCCTCCTACGTCAACCGTCCAGTCCCTGTCTTCCGCCAACCCCGGAGTACACGTCGTCCTCCACCGGCTCCTTCGACCGGCCGGGGGTTCGGTCGACGTCCGGGGCAAACCGAGTCGGCCACGGGTGTGTCGGAAGAGTCTGCGGGCGGACCACGGACCACAGTGCGGGTGAGCCCTACCTCCCTCTCCGCACACTCGTGGCACAATGGTCCGTAATTTGACGAGACCCCTGTGCGTGCCCCCGTCTCACCCTGGACCTCCCTTTCGGACCCCGTCCCGAAACCAGACTCCAAACAAGACCAGTGAGTGAACTCCTGCCAGACGATGTTTCTATCGGTGGGGACCGGCCTCTGACACGTCCCCCGAACCCAAGGCGGTCCTGGGGAGACAGGGTCCACTTCGCCCAGGAAGGTGGTCCTCACTCTCCTGTCCCGCACCGCTACGCGAACAGTGGTCGCAGGGGGTGTTCGAAAAGGCCTCGAGTGCAGCGTCGTCCACAAGGACTGCGGTGACCGACCTCTCCGGAGTCGAGTCGACGAACTAAACTTCACCAGGTTCACTCCGAAAAGATTCTACAGTAGATTTCTGGCTGCGGTTCTCGACTGAGTAACCTTTTCTGGGACTACGACCCTTTCTAACTCCCGTCCTCCTCTTCCCCTGCTGTCTCCGACTCTACCAACCTACCGTAGTGGCTGAGTCACCTGTGCTTACACTCGTTCGAGGTCCTCTGTCACTTCCTGTCCCTCCGGACCACACGACGTCAGGTAGCCCGACGTTTCTCAGACTGTGTTGAGTCGCTGACTTGTTGTCCGTTGCTTTCTGACTCCGGGAACCCAAATTACGCGCATTTAGTCGATGCTGTTAAGAGAACTTCTTTTGGGACACCTAGAGCCAAGGGGAACAACTGGATCCTTAACTGTCTCTTTCGTCTTCGGGAAGGACCTCAACCTGTTGCCCTTGGAGCATAGACTCCCGGGTAGTCCAACGGACCCCTACGTAAAACATAGAACATTTCTCTTTACACGGACGACCTCTGCATAAAGTCGGGGTCGTAGTTAAGTAGTAAAGGGGTGAGACTATGACAAGAGCATAAAAAATCAGAAAGAAAGGTTTGAAGTCTGAGAAAAGGAGGAACCTTTTCTCTAACTTAGCATCACACTTTGAAATATTTAAAGTTTACAGTGAAGAGACTAGTACTCACTACCTTGAAGACGGTAAATTTATGTTCTAATAGACCGAAGATAAACATTTATTTTAGTCGACATGTAACTTTAGCTACGACCGAAAAGTAAAAAGTGGGCTCTAAAGAACAGACTACTTTCCCAAAGAACTGTTCCCACGACGCACCTTCCGTATTACAAAGAGACCGCGTGTGCGCGTACACACACACACACACACATGTCGTCTGCACTCCGGCCGTCGTCGGTAGGCAGAAAGACAGTGCACCAACGTCAACTAAGGTGCACTAGGAGACCACGTGTTCCCAAGTCCCTCCGGACGATGCCCGTAGACCCCCAAAACCCCCGAGAAACACTAAGGGAATCTACTCCGGTAGGGACCGCTGGGACACGCTCGAGGGGTCCGATGAAGAGTGACACCCGTCCACGGCAGTGGTAAATAGTGACCAACTCACACCCCGACACTCCCGCAGGGTCCACCTCGTCACCCTTTCTTAGACGGACGGTTACGTCCTCTGTGTCCAAGCTAGGGACCTAGACCTTCTAGGGGAGTTCTTCCTTCACCGTTGGACGACCTCATAAGGACGTATCTTTTAGAGTGCCTGTCTCCTCGGACCGCCCGACGTCAAGTACTTCAACGTTTCTCAACCTGTGGCGAATCGGAAACTGGTCCGTGGTACTCCGATACCACGAATTCTCCGATAGGAGAATACGAATTCTCCCTTTTACCCGATCGTTCAGTCGCGGGGAACCCGGACCGACGAGAACGCAGAATCGCTCCACGGACGAGGACCAGCGTGCAGACAGGAGAGGTACGAAGAGCCTTGAACATCCCGTGGCAGGAGTTCGTGGGAAAGGTAGTGTAGTCAGGGACCAACTCCTGGTAACTCTTCGAGTGAAACTAAAACAACTCATGTTGGGAGTCGGACCAGAAATACGTAACAAGGGACATGAACTGCTTCAAGTCCAAATATAGCACACTACCGCCAGGTGGAGCAACGGTCTCCGAAGTCCCTCCCCCAGTCTCAGAGGAACGTCCCTTCCGGTCCCGTCGTAGCACGCCGCCCTCCCCACTGTCCCTTCTCCACTGGGGCCGCTCACGCGTCGTAGAGGTCGGGCAGCCACGAGGGTCCACCGTCAAGTCGGAGCGTTCGTCGTGTGCCCCGTCTCGGCGAGCGGGAGCTCGTCCACGTACAACCTGGGTGTGCGGGCGGGACTTCGAACGACATACCGGAAGGGGTCGACTCTATTCACCGCTACCCAAGGCAAAACGACCCCCTTCAAGACGTCTTGTCGCGTGTAAACAAGTGTGAGAACGGGAGGTTATCGGATCCACCTCTTCGACACAAAGCCCGAGGGGACCTCGGACCCATACTCCGCGACGACGTACCCCTGGTCCCGTACGCCCGTGGACCGTGGACGTCTGGGTCGTGACCCACGGCACCCAGGGAGGGGGCGACCAAGTACCGCCGCCACTCGGCCCTCTCCTCCGGGACCCGGGTCGGAGCCACGCCTGATCCTTTCCCGTTCGGAGGTGGGGAGGAGGTGCTTACGAACCACGACCCGCACCGAGGGATTTCACGCGTCCTTGGAGCTCGGCTGCCCCCTGGCGTCTCCCCAGTAGTCTCCGCGACCACGGTCCTCCGGTCCGTAGTCACGGATCGCTCCACATTTCTAGTCCGCTTCTCGGAGGGGGCCTTCAGGTCCACGGCAGTCTTTGTCACCAAGACGTCACTCCAGAGGCGAGACACAGAGTCCCGGCGGACGACAAGGCTGATCACCCTCAGTTCGTCTAGGATGATCACCCCGACTGAGACGGACATGGACGGTCAATCTCGAGGTGGTCCACTACGTCTCGGCCAGTCACTAAGCGAAATCGTTGTTCTTAGGTAAGACACGACGACGACGACGACGACGACTCAACGGAGTCAGCACAGACTGAGACACACTGGGGTATCTACCGTCGGGTGGTCCGAGGGACAGGGACCCTAAGAGGTCCGTTCTTGTGACCTCACCCAACGGTAAAGGAAGAGGTTACGTACTTTCACTTTTTACTTTCCCTTCAGCGAGTCAGGACAGACTGAGAACCGCTGGGGTACCTGACGTCGGGTGGTCCGAGGAGGTAGGTACCCTAAAAGGTCCGTTCTCGTGACCTCACCCCACGGTAACGAAAGAGGGGTAAGATACGATAATATTCATTTTGCAAAATTCTATTTACTTATAAATGGTTTTGTTTTTACAAATTACTCTTCTCTCCGTACCAAACTGAAAATACACGGAACTACCTTCTGTCGACTTAAGAGTAGACACAAAGACGTCAGTCGAACAACATTACACATAAAAACAACAACAACTTCATACCCTACTTTTGGGTCTGAGGGCATCGATACAGCAACGTTTTCCCTCTTCAAGGCATTATCGGGAGACCTACTGGCCTACGGAAGGGAAGTCATGACATGGTGCCGGACTCTCTACCATCGGAGGATTTCTGGTGAACGTCACACTGACACTTCGACACGATCACTTGTAGACACGAGTAGTGTCGTCTGGGTACCTGGGCAGAACGTGAACCTCGCCTAGAGAGGGTGCACACCAGGACATTGCAGTCTGCAACCAGTGACCTCGCACGCCCCGCGGACTCCATACGACTATAAGACTTGTAGTGCAAAGTAGCTTAGCATATTTCTGAGTGGAAACCCTGAAGGGACCACCAGGTCCCCAATTCTAAAGCGGAGGGTTTCGTCTCCCGTGGTCAAGTCAGGGGCCAGGCCAAACTAGGGACCAGACCCTCCATTCTCGGGTGTACGGAGTTCGGTTTTGTGACTTTGCATCTTGTCTTCGTCATAACATCGTCCAAGTTATTTCTGGTTTTTACCAGGTGTCGTTTTTTTTTTTTTTTTCAAAAAAAAAATTCAGTGCAAAAAGTCACGATGACGGAATATTTCTTGGCAGTGCGAGTCTACCACCCAGTCCCAAGAGGTTTTAAACTTAAGACCAAAGTTTCGAGTTTATAATAATAACCGTTGTTTACGACACTTAACAAAGGGCACTTCACTGCCCGACTGAAACAAGTGAAAACTCCTCTGCAGACGGGCTATGGGCTCAGACTTATTACTCAAACGGGCAGTCAACAAGAAAGTTTATAGTTACTACAAAGAACTTTTTTGCATAGGTCATGACGAGAGTCGAGTTTCTCAACGTCGTCGACGAAGAGACCTTCTTCAAATTGCAAAACCCACGCGCAGAACTCTCGGAACAAGGGGTAGACAGCGATCACCCTTTCTTGGACGGGCGGCTCCGTCCTCTGTCTGTCCTCTGCGCCCAAGGTAGGGACCCACCCCTTCTCCGGGACCTCCTCCCGCCCCGTTGGGTGAGGCCCTAAGAACGGACCTCTCAGGGTACCTGTCTCCGCGGACCCCCCGATGTCAGGTGCCCCAGAGCTTCTCAGCCTGTGCTGACTCGCTGATTCGTCCGTGCGTGAGGCACCGAAGTGCTCAAGAAGGGCAAAAAGGTGGACTATGGCTCCTCGACAAGTATCACGGGAAAGGACACGGCCGGCGCTGCAGGAGATTCCTTTACCGGAAAAAGTTCGGTACTTGCGCACCGCAATTCCCATACCAACCACCCCGGCCGAACAGGCACGGTGCACGGTCGCGAAAGTGGACGGTCGGGACCACCGTCTCGGAGCGTCGGGTGCGGGCGTCCCGCCGTGTCCGTCCGCCGGGGAGCCATAGTGGCACCTGCGTCAAACCCGGAGTGGCCGGCGACCTTTCCCGGGGTCCCTCGGGCCGCCAACCGACTCGTGGCACTCCCGGTGACGGGTGTCCCTCCCACGAGAGAGCCTCTGTGGGGTCCCACTCGAGTGTGCCCTCTTCATGTCCTGCTTCGGTCACGGCGTGCCCCCCACAGCCGGCCCGACACGGGGTCCCTCGACACGGGCCCCAGGGCCCCGTCACCGAGAAGGACGGGCCCAGGCCGGGGGACAGAGGGCCGTGGCACTCAACAACGGGTAGACCCTGCAACCCTCACACCCCACCCACCGGGACCGGACCCTAAACGACAAGGCAGCCGTGTCGCCCCGGTGTGAGCCCAGAGTGTACGCCAGTCACAAGGAGTCCGTGGTACAGTCGAAACGTCGGTCTCTACACGGAAAACATTGGACTTAGACGTGGAAATAAATAAAAATTTGAAAAGATAAAAACTGAGACGACCCAGAGAGACGACGACGGCCCGAAAAGACATCACCGTCACTCACCCCCGGTCAGAGATCGACGCCGAAGAACAACACCACCGGAGGGGCACAACGCCTCACGCCCTGGGGGTCCATGCTCGTGAAGCCAACAGCCCTGGGCACCCGGGTCGTCGCCGGCGAGGTACTGACGTCTCGTGTGCCCGAGTCGACGAGGATTTGGAGGTCGTGACCCCAGAAGGGTGAAGTCCCTGACTTGGGTAGCGAGACCGGAACCGTCGACCTAAGGAGTGGCGAGTCGACAGTCCCTTCGGAAGACTCTCGATTGAAGATTTTTATTAAACGATCCCCTTAAGGGACCACTAGGTCGTCAATCCTGAGGTCCGAGAACGTCGGTTCCCGGGAGACAACCCCTCACTTCTAGGGTACTCGGCACTCCGGCCCTTTTTCTTCGACCCGGCAATAAAGAAGGTCCCCAAAGTCCCTAACACAGGAACACTGCGACGGAAACCCCTACCAAAAGCAAATCGAGTGGCTGTCGTCAGACTCGTCCAGGCCGACTGTCGACACAGAGACACTTTCCTGGCGGAATCCTGTCCTACTGACCTGCCTCAGGAACTCAAAATCCCACCCCTTCCCCACAAGGGGACTTGAATGGTCCTCCTTCGACGGCCTCCCGGGCACGTCGTCGGGGCGGACGGACGGGACCCCGCGTCGCCCAGCCCAGGGGTCGGGTCCTACCACCGTGGGCGGGACCGGACGAACCCCTAACAAGAACCCGGAAACGGTCTGAAGAGTAAAGTGATCGTGACGCGCGGTCCCGACGGCCCTCGAAAGTGGAGGACTTAATGCCGAAGGTATGGACGGGCGGGGCGTCAGTCTGGTAGTGAGAGTCTAAGTAATGAATCGTCCTGCCGGAGAACCTCATCTTTCCTTGGCAACGGAAAATATTAATCAGTAAATGTAAAAGAAAGGAACCCCTTCTTAGTGAGTCAAGATTCTTGACCAACGACCGCACCTTTACTACTCTTATAACCCCTTTCATTGACAAAATAGAGCCTCGAATGAACAGTCTCTTTTCCGGTCGTCGGACCACGAGATCACTGACCGTTTCCTTCCGGTCCCAACTGGTCTGGACACAGCCCCCTGACCTCCCCTACCCCTCCCGCCCCCACTCGAGCGACGCCACTCAATAGGGCCCTCTCTTCTCCGTGCCGCGTGGGGTCCTGGGTCTCGGACGTGTCTCTCGGGGAGTTCTTCCAAGACAAGGTTGTCCCTCTCTCCGGGCTCCTGGGAGTCTTCCTCGGTCCTGGAACTAGACAAAAGTGAGGGGCGGTTCGAGGTTCCTGTCTCCTGTTTCCCGGCCAGACGACGAACCCTTTCACCACCTCTCCTGTGGGTGCACCGGGGGTGGACCGAAGACAACAAGTGTAGTCCGCAGAGGTGGACCTTCCCCGTCGCCTCGCCGTCCTCCCCCTACCTCTCGGCCCGAACGTGGGTCGGGCACTCACCTGCCGCTCACCGGTCTCTCAGACCAGGTGCACTCCGAGACGAGAGAGGAGAGGCTACGCAGTCCGAGCCTCTGCACTGGACTCTCGACATCAACTCTTCTCACTCCCGACCGTCGCAAAATCTTTCCGAATAACTTATCTGTCCTTACACACCCGAGCACCCGACGTCGCCCTCTAAGTAATTCTTACTTAATAACGCACGGTTAAATTTCTCTTCTAATTCTTTTTCAAAGTAAATGTCATCGTAGCTTTTGTCGCTTTAGGTGCAACAACGGACCTACTCATCAAGTAAGGACAATTAATGCTTCGTCGCGACGCGGTATGCTTGGATAGTCAGACAGATTTGTAGGACGTCGTCACCTTCGGCTCCGACGACGAAGAGAAACAGACGATCCCTTCTCCAAAGGAGTTTGCGAGCACACGTGTGGGAAACCAACCACACACACCAGAGAGAACCCACCCAACGATCCTCTCCTGAACGACCCAGTACCACGTCTCGATATGGTTCAAGGTACTTTTGGTGGGTCCGGAAAGGGGGTCCAACCGATACGATGAGGTGTGTGGGTAGTCTTCGCGCCAGACCGACGAGGTGTAGGCGTGGTCGAAGCGTACAGGGACGAAAATAAATACGACCTCTCGTCAGGACACACACACACACACACACACACACATAGATATGACAACCCGACGTGGGGTGTCCGGATGTTCCGGGACACAAACGGGTCGAAGTTCTGGTTTCTTTTCGGGTCTCAGTCACTGTCTCTGTCGTCACCAAATTACCCACCCCCTGGAATGTACAGACTTTGGTCCAGGACCGCACTGGGGGTACCCACCACCCGTCCTGCACCTCCGCGAAAAACAAGGGTCTCCTTTCCCTCAAACGGTCCACACTCCCTTAATCCAACGGAAAAGTACGACAAGTACCCCAAGAATGCCGTTCTTATGACGTCACCAAAGGTAAAGAAGGAGGTCACCTGGTACCAAACAGTCTTGACGACGCTGGGTAGGCAGAACTCACCGGGGCGTGTCGTGTCGAATATCGACGTGACTCAATCCCTTCGGGGGAGCGACACTATTCCGACACCAGTCGAAGCCGGCGGGCTGCGCTCCTCGACAACAAGTCAACGAGTCAACACAGGCCAAGAAGCACTGGGGGGCCTGACGTCGTAAGGTCCGAGGGGACAGGAAGTGGTAGAGGACCTCGAACGAGTGTGAGTGCAGGTAGCTCAGCCACTACGGTAGGTTGGCAGAGTAGGAGACAGCAGGGGAAGAGGAGGACGGAAGAAAGAAAGGGTCGGAGTCCCAGAAAAGGTCACCCAGTCGAGAAGCATAGTCCACCGGTTTCATAACCTCGAAGTCGAAGTCGTAGTCAGGAAGGTTACTTATAAGTCCTGACTAAAGGAAATCCTACCTGACCAACCTAGAGGAACGACAGATTCTCTGAGAGGTCTCAGAAGAGGTTGTGGTGAGTAACCTTTTCTGGGACTACGACCCTTTCTTCCTCCCGTCCTCCTCTTCTCCCGCCGTCTCCTACTCTACCAACCTACCGTAGTGGTTGAGTTACCGGTATTTGAACTCGTTTCAGACCCTCTCTCACCTCCTGTCTCCTCGGACCACTCGACGTCAGGTACCCCAACGTTTCTCGACCTGTGTTAAATCGCTGACTTGTTGTCGTTTCAGTCCGACCGAGTGATCAAGGGGCCCTTTGGGCGACTCCCCGTCCGGGGAGTGACGGGGAACTACTCTTGTCAGTGATCGACCTCCGACCCCGTTCATGTCTCCTTCCTCCCAGTCAGTCATCGCGGTCCACATCCACTTCGTCCGCGACCAGTCCATCCTCCACCTGTCTCTCGTTCTCTTCCCGGCAGAACTCACCGGGCTGACACGTCACCGAGACGAAGGTATATACCTCCCTCCCATACTCTTATAAAAAGGGTTCAAACACCGAACAGTTACATAATAAATTGTTACAGAAGACGACTCGTGTCTTAAAATTAAAACTACTGAAGACTAAATAATAATAATAAAAAACACTATTACTAAAAGACACAGCATTGATTTTTAGGAAAAGGATGGGGATCGTACGGTCCCATAAGAGGATGTAAAAAGAAGACCTTTGATATTAAAATAGACAAAAAAACCTTTGACATTAAAATCAAAAATGAAAGTCCAGACAGTAGCTCGAACTGAATTAAAAAGACATACCACACTCCTTCCGTGGCACCGACAAAAAATTTATATCCAAAGGATCAATTATCGTCGAGGCAAACAATTCTTGTCAAAACAAAACAAAGGTCTTATGTGACGAAACCGTGGAAAAGACTTTTGGTGACAAATTCACAGATAAAAACCTGTACGTCAGTACAAAGTAATTAGACAAGTCAAGTCAGCGAGTTAGTACAGGTTGAGAAACGCTGGGGTACCTGACGTCGTGCGGTCCGGAGGGACAGGTAGTGGTAGAGGGCGTCAAGTGAGTCTGAGTGCAGGTAGCTCAGGTACTACGGTAGGTCGGTAGAGTAGGACCCAGCAGGGGAAGAGGAGGACGGGGGTTAGGGAGGGTCGTAGTCTCAGAAAAGGTTACTCAGTCGAGATGGGTACTCCACCGGTTTCATGACCTCAAAGTCGAAATCGTAGTAAGGAAGGTTTCTTTAGGGTCCCGACTAGAAGTCTTACCTGACCAACCTAGAGGAACGTCAGGTTCCCTGAGAGTTCTCAGAAGAGGTTGTGGTATCAAGTTTCGTAGTCAAGAAGCCGCGACAGACAATTGCCTCTCAATTACGATCCCGTGTGACAGGATTGGAGATCGAAAGGAACCTCAACCCATCCCATCCAGGAGAACACACAAGAAAAAATTTTTTTAACACAACTGATAAAAATCAAGAAACTTAAAAATACATTTCAAACAGTAATCGGTAAAGGATGGTTTTTTCGGAACCTTTTTCAGAATCCCGGACCCTAAAAACTTACCCTAATATAAAACTTAGATACACAATCAAAAGGGTCTTCATTGTCATAATCGGTGCAACTAAATAAGATCAGGTATTCGTACCGTATAAAATTTTAAATAGATTTACAAAAAATTGAATGGGAGTATTTGTAAAACATGAAAAGTCACATATCCAAAAAGATTAGAAAAGAATTTGAATAAAGATCTATCCAAAAATAAAAACTATCAGGAAATTTATCATATCGAAAGAAACATTTAAAGAATTCAAAAATAACTACCAAATATGTTTATGTCAACTCAAAACTTTTGACTGTCAACAGGTCAAGCATAACACATTGTCTAATGAGGTTTTGAACGACTGATTGCGCACATCCAAAGCAGAGTGAACGTCTGAGACGCCCAGTCCCAAAGTCAACATGAAACTCGACGACAGACACGTGGTGCCACGGACCGTGGGCGCACCCTACGGAACTTCCGACCGTGTCCAACGACGGACCCCTGACCTTAGTCGATGTCAGAGTGAGAAGATGCACACACAACGGGCCCGAACCACTGGGGTCCTGACTCTGACATCAACTCGCCGGGCGAACACCGGAGGGACACACCGAATTGTAGGTGTACCGTACCACCGGAGCCCTTTCAGCTTGAAGACTACACTACCAAGTTCTGTGGGCCATTCTGAAGGTCTTTCGTTCCACATGCAACGTGTTCGGGTGGGTCTAAGTTTCCCTCCCTTTAATCCGAAGTAGAGAACTACGTCCGCACCGGACCAGCGTAGTATCTTCTTGTAAACCCTACTCTCTATGACACACCGGTGAGAACCTTTTACACTATATGACGTGGAACGAAGACCACTAGAACGACTTAAATGAATAATCAAGGTCCTCGAAAAACCACCTACGGAATCCTAAAAAATTCACGTGTTCCCACAGTGGACGTCTATTTGTCTTAAAATGAAGAAAGATAATTATACATACCGAAAATAAAAGAGAAGAACGGAATAAGGAAACAGTTCCCGGAGTTCATGTTACAACTTACCTTCACTACTCTCGTAAAAATCTTATGTATACATCCTACTGATACGAAAGAACCACTCAAACACACAAATAACAATACTTTATAAGGAGAAAAAGACCATAAAGAAGACAGGACCCAGGTCAAGTGGACTATAATTTTATACCTAGGACAGAAGGAATCCTAATCATAAGGGACCCAAACACAAAAAGGTAGAGAAACGAAAATTAGACATAGTAGAATAAATTTCATGTAAAGAATACCTATCGAATATCAACCTAAAACGAAAGGACAGGAAAATCACATATAAATCAAGTACCTGTAAGTACCTTAATAAATATACCGACCTCAAATCCGACTACCGTGGGGTGAGGCCATGAGAATGGACCTTTTAGGGCACCCACCTCCTCGGACCACCCGACGTCAGGTACCCCAGCGATGCTCAGCCTGTGTTGACTCACCGAAGTGAAAGTGAAAAGTGAAAGTACGTAACCTCTTCCTTTACCGTTGGGTGAGGTCACAAGAACGGACCTCTTAGGGTCCCTGCCCCCTCGGAACAGAGACCCCAACGTGTCTCAGCCTGTGCTGACTTCACTGAGCCGTCGTCGAATCCGACGACAAAGCGATAATTAAAAGATAAGCAAAGTGGAAGAAAGGAGGCAAAAGGATGAAAGAAAACCTACGTAACGTATGAAAAATTTAATTACCTCAAACATAAATAACATCTTGACACAAGTCTTTATGACTCGTCCTTCATGTCTCAAACTATATGAGACAACAATGGAGGTGTCTCTGTGTTTGAACGAGGACAATAATTGTTGAACGAAATCACGCCACCCAAACAAGATTGACTACTCGACAATAACCATATAACGACGACGACGATTCAGTGAAGTCAGCACAGACTGAGACACGCTGGGGCATCTGCCGTCGGGTAGTCCGAGGGACAGGGACCCTAAGAGGTCCGTTCTTGTGACCTCACCCAACGGTAAAGGAAGAGGTTATGTACTTTCACTTTTCACTTTCCCTTCAACGAGTCAGCACAGGTTGAGAAGTGCTGGGGTACCTGACGTCGAATGGTCCGGGGAGACGGGTAACCTAAAAGGTCCGCTCTCAGGACCTCACCCCGTGGTAGCGGAAGAGGTCAACCATATAATGGCAATTGGTTTCAGGTGCCAACTATAACCCCGAGGGAGAGACACGACGTGTAAGACACCTAAACCGGTTCACACATTCCTGAATACCCCGAAGGGATGACCGAGTCAGGTGTCTCTTAGACGGATATTACGTCCTGTGGCGGACGTCACGTCCTCTGGACTCAAGTCAGCGTCCCGACCCTTCTAGGGGACCTCTTCCCTTACCGCTGGGGGAGGTCACAAGAACAGACCTTTCAGGGTATCTGGTTCCTCGGACCACCGACGTCAGGGACCCCAGCGTTTCTCAGCCTGTGCTGAACCACCGACGTGGCGGTGGTGGCGTGTAGGCGGCAGTGCCGCAGCGGGTCTCATCCAGTGACGAGGTTTTTAGGGGACGGGAGGGGTGCAAGTAGGGAAGGAGAGGGCCTTGGGCACTGTCGGTCACCAGACGAGTGGTAGAGGTGCCAAAACGGAGAAGGCCTTACAGTAAAGGAACCTTGGCGGGTCAAGGTCCTAGGGAAAGGGAGTCCCTCGGAAAGGACAATAGCAACCAAAAGCGAGATCGAACAACCGTCAGAGAGGAGAGGGGTGGGAGGACGACCACCTATGAGGAATGTCGAGTCCAGTTATTGAATGGACCTGAGGGAAGTTTATGACAAAACGGTCGATGGCAACGACCGGCCGGACGCAGGGGTTCGTCCGCAAGTCGAACAGGGGTAAAAGACTCGTCAAATGTCCCCCTCGTGGTTCGACGAGACGGTCCCGACCCCCCTCGGAAGACGGGCGTGGTGCAGGGCACTGGCTACCGGGGTCCCTTGGACACCCTGCCCACCCGTCTTCCCGAGTGTGAACCACACCTGCGACGGGTCGAAGAAAATCCATACGGGGGTCACGGAACACTTCCTCCGAGGGGCAGAGGTGTATTGTCTACTCCTTTATTTTCTAGTTTCTTTAATCCGAGCGACCACCTGGGGAGGGCGAACTCTTCCCGAAGGGTCCATCGAGTCAACCATTTCTTAGGTCCGTCTAAGAAATGGTCACGTCCTCTCGGTTCAAGCTAGGGACCCAACCCTTCTAGGGGACCTCTTCCCTTACCGTTGGGTGAGGTCATAGGAACGGACCCTTTAGGGTGCCTGTCCCTCGGACCACCCGATTTCAGGTACCCCAGTGTCTCAGCCCATGCTGACTCGTTGAGTCCGAAGGCGACAGAAAGGAGGGCTCGTCGTACGGCACCTCGAGACAGGAGCAGGAGGAGGAGGGGAGAGGGGTCTCTGGCACTTCCCCACACCTCCCACACGCACATTAGCGCCGGAGAGGCGAACCTCCCTGTCGACCACACTACCTGCTGTACGAGTCCCAAGTCGCACTAAAGGCGACGGGTGTCGCGGTCGGTCTGGACACTTTACTTGTTCGATTATCGTTACTCACTCTTCCGGAGGCAACTTCAAGTGTTTTGGTCGGTCACGTCGAACGACTTCCCTGCGTCAGACCTGCCGGACCCAACTGACGCAGAGGCCGTCCCGCGAAGGCAGTAGTGACCCGTCCCAGAAGCCAGTCCACCGACTGCAGAGCGCAGGAGAGACCGGAGAAGACAATCCGAGTGGAGCCGTCGGTCTCAGTGGAAAAGGTCTGCGTGCAGAGGACTGACGCCACCGACGGGAAAGACACAGTAAACGAAGTAGGACATCGAAACGACCCCAGAGTAGGAACGGAGGGGTGCACCGGAAGGGCGGAACCCCATCGGACGAGGGTAGTTCGGACCGAAGGAGTCCCGGGGAGGGTGGTGTGACCGGAAACGACGGACGGACCTCACTCGGGTCGGGCGGGTACCGACGGACCCGGGGGACAAGAGACGTAGAGCCGGGTCCGGAGGGCAAGAGTCACACAAGAACCCAGTCCGTGGACAAGACACGAGACTGGAGTCCCGAGGGGGACAGTACCACTCGGGGGTACACACAGACGCACCGGACGTACTACTTGCAAACGAACCGCTGGTCTGGCAGTAGAGACTTGTGTTCAGGGTACAAACAAAAGGACGGGCTGACACAACCCCTGGGTCCTGACGGGGGTCCAAGACCCTGAGGTCGTGTTATCGACGCTAAGGACTGTCACGTGCACACACCCCACGTGTCCGGTTCCTTTTTCCGGGTCTCCCTGGGCCCGCGTTCGACGGTCCTCAGGACAGGGACACCTCAGTGACCTCTGCGATGAGGGCTCGGTGCTCGACCGGGGCAGAGGGTCCTCGAGCACTCTTTGCGGTGTGGGCCCTGCAGGGACCCCAAGGGGAGGTCCCGCCCCCTACGCCCAGCTAGGGGCCAAACCCTTCGTTCTGGAGTGTACCGGACCCGCTGGTTCGGACACGCGACGGTTTGGGTCGTGTCGGTTTCAGTTTTGTGCCGCTCGTTCGCCGCGGTTCGGACTCCGGACACGACCCTCGACAACGGTATCCGTGGAGACGACCGTGCCTGGTCGTCCTCTTGTCCGTAAGTCGTATTCCGTGCCACGAGGCGCCGTCGGTCGTTCGGCAAGAGTGACCAAGTCCTCTCCACCCCCGTGGACTTTCGGACCAGGGTCCGGGGGCGGCCCCCTCGCGACTGGAACGTGTGCCCGGTCAGAGTCCTGCCGTCGGAGACCGGATGAAGAGACGTGGAACGTCCTCCGGGAGCCTACCTACATGACGTGGCCCCTCCTCGCGGGCAGGCGGGCCCCGGCCAGAACACACCCAACTACGGAAGTGCCGTGAGTGACCGAGTGTCCCCGGGGCTTTGCCCCGGACCACAGCACTCCACAAGCCTGCGTCCAGGTCCCTCGTACTCTCCCCGTCCCAACGAAAGTCGGAGCCTTCCGCGAAAGGGCGTCTCTCTGACCGGCCCTTCCCGAGACCCTGCGCGACGCCCGGGTGCAGAGACCAGACCGTGTCGGGGAACAGGGTCTCCACTCCCCAGACACAGGAGGCTCACGACCCTGGAGGGGGAGTCGGTTGTGCTCACTTGGAAGACGCGAACAGGCTCCGCGAGGAAGTCTTTCTAAACCAGGTGGAAAGGAGACTCCTCGTGCCTTCACGACAACTAATGACGGCTTCACACTCCGCTCGGGCCACACGCACGAAACTAAAGAAAAAGGGACGACTAAGCCTGAAATGGAAGACAGTTTTGTGAAGGGTCTTCCAACAATATAAAGAAGTCTGGGAGGAAGGAAGGGAGGGAGGCACGTTATTCACGAGAGATAAAAAGATAGTAAGCAATTTCTGGGTCTTAGCTTGGAGTCGAACGTCGACACGGACAAAGAAAAGCACCTCACAATAGGTATAATAATGACACTTTTAAGCATATTTATGTCTCCTAAGAGTGAACGAAGGACAAAACGGACGTCTCTGAACACCAAAGAGTCGTCTATGCAAGACACGACCCGTACACACGCCCGCTCCCGCCCCCACATCTACCCTACGACCCTCGCCACGGGGGGAAGTAGGCCTTCCTGGGAGTCAGAGCAGTCTCCGACCTCCTCGGACGACCCGCCGGAGCCCCGGTCCACGGAGAGGACCCTCCGACGACGCCCGTGGAGTGCGGGAGGCCGAGTCGGAGACCGGGACCTTACAGGAACCACACAGGAAGTCTCCGAAGGACCGACGGCTCCCCGTGCCAGGAGTCGAAGCTGGGGAGTCGACTGGGGGACACGGGCCGGACACCGCCCAGAAGAGACGGGGACGCGGTGGGTGAGGGGGTGGACGGACTCGGGTCTGTGGCTCCGGAGTAGACAGGCAGGAGAGCCCTGGAAAAGAGCTACGTCCAAAAAAGAAAAAAAATTCTGAGAGTCCACAGTAAGAAAAGAATGATAAACCTAAAAGTTCTCTTAAGTAGAGGGGAGGGACCCAAAACTTGTTTAACTCTTTATTTTGCTTTATCACCGTCTACCTCTGGTTTCTTATTAAAAATAAAGAAGATTTACTTTTCGAACTTCAGGATAGCATCACACTCTCGGTTTATTTGGCCACCTGACTTAGACCCCCAGTAAGTCGGATTGGGAGGTACAGCCTCGACCGGGACCCGGGCCCGTCCGGGGGAGACACACCGTCTCGACACGTCCCCTCGTCGGAAGGACCCCCTCGCCGGCCAAGGCTCTCGACCCGTCTCCCGACCCAGACGACCGTCAGAGCTGAGAACCTCAGCGCCCACCAGTCAGCTGAAGAACCCCGGTCACAAAGACCCCTGTCTCTTGGCTGCCCCCGTGGCCGACCTGAGGGAGGCGGACCTTCGGGTCGGGTCCCAAACTCCCGACGACGGGGGTCGAGGACGTCGACTGACTGACGGACGTATTGGTAATCCAAGGGTGACTCGGTCCCTGTATCACGGGGGAACCTCGGGTGGCGGGGATCCCTGTCCGGTCGGGGGTCACCTTTGGGACGAGGAAACTCATAAAAGGACCCAGGCGCCCCTCCCCGGTAGGCTCGGACCAGGGCTACCGAAACCTCGAGCAGTCTGGACTTGTCATTACGTCAGTAGACGTTCCGGAGACGGACTCCGACGTTTTGGCGAGAATCCAATAAAGAGTAGGAATTTATGCAGGTCGGACTGACGAAGGGGACCGAGTAGCCTCTACGACGGCACTCCACTCTGCTGTCGTACCTTCGAAGGTCGATGCGTCGTACAGGGCTTAAGTTCACATTTAGAGACAGTGGGTTCAAGGCCTCTCTTTAGTTCAGAAATTCCCGATTGGGACCGTTCAAGTTCAAGTTTTGGTCTTAAGGAGACGGACACTTACAAATCGATGTCTGTCGAGCCCGACGCACAACGACGGACAGAGACGGCCCCCCTGCCGGCCCCAGAGGGACCCTGCACGCGTCCGGAAAGTCCCGGGTCGCGAGGACAGGTGAGTCGCGGTCAGACACTGTCGGGAGGGAAGGGGTCTGAAGTAACATCGCTCTGGGGTGGTCGAACAGTGGGGTAGATGTTTCGTGTACGAAGGTCCGGGCACCCCGTCGGCGGGGCCCTCACATAGGGGGACGCGCCTCGGCTTGTCTCGTGTACGCCCTGGAGCACCTTTGCACTGTCGGACCCTAGGTCCCGGACAGTGAACTTTAGGTGCGCCCTCTTTGGTGTCGTCCTCAATCCAGACTCAGGCGAGCAAAAGGTAAAGACACGCCTTTTCTACCACCAACGGAACATCCGCAAAAATCAAAACAGAACATCGCCGGCGCCGAGGACGAGAGAAGTCCTTCCCACACACACGCACACACACACGCACACGCACACACGCACGCGCACGCGCACACACGCGCGCACGCACACGCGCGCGCGCGCACGCGCGTGTACGGGCACACACATGAGTACGAACACACAGACGTACACACATACTCACACGTACACACGTGCACATACTCACACACGAATACACACATGTGTATGAACACACACACACGTACACATACTCACACACACGAGTACACAAATGTATACGACGACATACGTGGACACATCCTCACACACACATGAGTAGGAACAGACACACGTGTACACATACACACACACACACAGGCACACACATGTGTACGAACACACACACGGAGACACACACACACGTGCACGAACACACGTGTGCGTGTAATTCGGGTCTCTCACGACCGCCACGTCCTCGGGCTCGCGGTGCAGACTGACGAGTCGGAGTCTGTAGTGACGCCCGCACTTCCGGTAGGAGAGGACCGACACAGAGGCCCTCGGGAGGGGCGGGGGGTGTGGGCGGTGTCTAGGACCCGGTCCACCACGTCCCGATGACACGGGTACAGGGATAGGGGAAGGTGGGCACAGAGGGGCTCCTGTTCGGCAAGAGAGGGTCGTGGTCGGGTCGCGTGCGGGGGGACTTGGTTGTCCTGAGTGAGTATAAGTTCCTGGGCGTCCGTGTCGCGGAACACTGAACGTTGGTGTACCCAAACAGTAAAGTGTCAGCACCTCCAGTACATGTCCTCAGTACATACCTGGACTCTCAACCTGGCACTTCTTCCGACTCGCGGCTTCTCGACCACGAAAACTTGACACGACGACCTCTTCTGAGAACTCTCACGGAACCTGATGTTCCTCTAGGTTGGTCAGGTAGGATTTCCTTTAGTCAGGACCCACAAGTGACCTTCCTGACTACGACTTCGACTTCGAGGTTACGAAGCCGGTGTATTATGCTTCTCGACGACGATTCAGCGAAGTCAGCACAGGCTGAGACACGCTAGGGTATCTGCCGTCGGGTGGTCCGAGGTGGCAGGGACCCTAGAGGTCCGTTCTTGTGACCTCACCCAACGGTAAAGGAAGAGGTTACGTCCTTTCACTTTTCACTTTCACTTCAGCGAGTCAGTACAGGCTGAGAAGTTCTGGGGTACCGACGTCGGATGGTCCGAGGAGGTAGGTACCCCAAAAGGTCCGTTCTCATGACCTCACCCCACGGTAAAGGAAGAGACTGAGTAACCTTTTCTGGGACTACGACCCTTTCTAACACCCGTCCTCCTCTTCCCCGTTGTCTCCTACTCTGCCAACCTACCGTACTGACTGAGTTACCTGTACTCAAACTCGTTTGAGACCCACTACCACTTTCTACCTTCCGGACCACACGACGTCAGGTACCCCAGTGTTTCTCAGCCCGCGGTAAATCACGACATTGTCGTAGGTCGTTCAGGACCTCCAGTCTTACGTCTGCCCAACCCCAGACCCCGGCCCCGTCCCAGTTCCACACCTAGTTCCACACCCGGTCCGGTACAGGAAGGACCCGGAGGTCCCTGCTCGACGAGGGACCGGAGACAGGTCGGACGAAACGACCAGACGACCGGGGATGCAGACAGGAGGTTCACCCCCGGCCACAGGAGTGAAGGGACTACAACTGAGAGGACGGCGGTGCAGGCTCCCGCGCCGGTGTGGCCCGGGTGGACCCACTGAGACCCATGAAAGGGACAAGGTCAACCAACCAATCGTTGGAAGTGGGGGTGGGGTGGAACGACCCTTAGTCCGGGACCCATGAGACACCCCAGTGATGGGGCGGAGGGCGTCGGTGACTCACGCTCAGACAGTGACGTCCTCACGTCGGCTTTCGGAGCAGGACTCTTGCCAGGGACACGCGCGCCCGACTCCGAGGATTCCCGACCGGACGCCCCGCGGGACCCCGTCCTGCACGCTGCACGGTGGACCGAAGGGCGGCGGTACACGAGAGGCCAACACCGTCACCACCGCGGCCCGGAGGACAAGGGCTTCGGGACCGTGGGCGGTCACTGCCACGGAGGCACTTCGGAGTCTCGTCGGGGTGCCCGTCGCAACAGTAAGAGGGCGATGTCCACCACGTCGACGTCGGCCTCTGCACGACGAGGAGCGATTACAGTGTGTCGTAGATTCCGAGAGTAAGGTCCAGCCGGCCTGAGTCGGGGAGGGGGCGACGGGTGACCGGCGCGACCAAAAGGACAGAATCAAATACCTGAAAAAGTGGACTCACGGACTCTGACTTCGGGGGACAAGAAAGGCACGAGTGTGGCACTGGCACAGGAGTCGGGAGGCTACCGTCCGGACTGCGGCCATCGATCGCGGCCCGTCCAGGACCCAAAGGTAGTCGAGGGGACGCCACGACTCGCGTGAGACGGGAAGACGACCGGTCTCGTTGAAGGTCTCCTGAGGTAAATTTACATTTAGAGACGGAAATCCGTATCTTTACGGGGCATTTGCGAGGGGTCTCCCCCACTGAAGCTTGGCGGCTCGAGTGGAGGTTCCGAGTGGACGTGCGCCCCCCACACTGCACACGACGAATAGAACACTTAAGCAGGAGAACAGTTTGGCAGGTGGAAGCAGGGGTGACGGACAAGGGGAAACCTCTCGACCAAAATAGGAGGTGCGGATACTATAAGGGACAATAAAAGGGGAGTCCTGTTGATATGTAAGCGGGTTGGACCCTAAGTCTACTTTCACTTCTACGACCTTCTCGAGCACTCGGCGTAACTGCCACTCGGGCACAAGCCCACGGGGAGAAAGGTCCCCCGCCCCCTCCTCCCCCACCTTCCGAGTGGGTCAATAGGACCCTGGGGGTGGGGACGACGTGGAAGAGGGCCCCGGTGAGCCCGCAACGACCCCGACCTCGGTGAGGGCAAGGAAAATACTTCCGCTATATTAGTCTCAAATCGCGGCAGGGAAGCGTCCTTCATTACTCGCGCAGGAGCTTCGTCCGTCGGGAGTGAGAATAATTCCGACCGCCAACAGTAGTAGGCCGACGTCGGACCAACAAATACCGGCCGGAGACCGGGTCGCAAGGACGGAGACGTGCAGTAAAACGATAGTTCCTACGCCCGCATTAAAGAGGTGACTTAGGTTAATTAATGGCTCAGCCTTTTTATTGTAGAAATTATAATGTCTTTTTAGTATCACACACGGTCGGCGAAAGCTAATGCGAAAGTATACATTCACCCCCGAAACTTTATGTAAGATGGAAGCAGGAATTTTATTAAGGGGGACACTACACGACTGACAGTGTAACGTCATCGTCCCAAATTAATTCACTTGCAACTTTCTACTACGGCCGGGCAAGGTTCGTTTGGGAGGACTCGCAGACAATTTAATTACTCGTCTCGCAATTGTCTCACTATGGTGCGTCTTGACCCGCACCCGGACACTGTGGTCCACCAATCGTCGCGACACGACCACCCCCCGTCCGAGACAGTGGGGCTCGGGATGTACTGGAGCTGCCCACTGAAGTGGTCTAGATGTCTCTACAGCGTGAGACGAGTCTCGTCTCTGTTCGGTGGACGTAAGGTCCCGGCGGAAGGTTCCCACACCTGTAGGGGAAACGGGAACGACATGGGAGTCGTCATCTGTCGCATAGACAGGGGTAGAAGGGTTGTTTCCGAGAAAAACCCTTTGCTAGCTTACTGAAATATTTTGCCTCAGTATGTTTAATAGTCGAGGTGAGACAGGGAACTAACTTAGACTAAAAGTCGACACAGATTACCAATAATGGATTAAAGGTATAATACTTCAAGACGTGCCAAGAAGGTTATTATGAAATAGACTAAGTTATATAAATCGACGAACCGTCGGTGGATAAGTGTCGTGTCAAAAAAACGAATACATCGACGTAAATACATGCAAACAAGGATTGAAGCGCCCCTGTAGAAACAACCTACGACAACCCAAAAAAAGGGACGGTCGTCGAGGTGTGGACGGGGGTGGAGGGGCGTGTGTGGAGGGGGNAATATGTGTAGATGGAGGGGTGGGGGGTCGGAGTAAACCCAGAAACTTCATGCTGAACGTCCTCGGCACTTAATGTGAGTCACCGAGGAGAGGACAAAGAGGCTCTTCCACCTAAAACGTAAAGACACCTCCAATCTTTGCACACCAATCGCGAGTAAACAAGGTCCCGGCGTCAAACCCTTCATGAACTTAGCTAAAAGAGACCACGACACCAAGTCTTCGTCGTGTAGTCTCTAAGCGACCCACTAACAAATTTTCTCGTGGGTGTCGTTGGCTTCCTCGGGGGCGGTCCGGACCCGAAAAGTCACTTGGGGCAAGAATAAAAGGGCACCGAAGACTCGTCCCGCAAAAGTAGGACGCCACCAAGACAAATTTACTAGGCACGAAGTGCTGTCTCCTCCGAGACAAACCATCGTCCAATTCGACCCATTGGACAGACATTGACAAGAAGGTCGGTCTGGACTTTCTTGGAGACACTGCCGGAGTCTTCTTCTCAACGACCCGGAAACTCCGTCTTTCACAGACTTGACCCTCCCAAACCGAAAAAGAGTCGTCGTCACGGACCCTCTCCGCAGGGCCCGGGGGAAGCGAGTGACAGGAGGACCCTCTCAAACCGAAAAAGAGTCGTCGTCGGGGACCCTCGCCGCAGGGCCGGGGAAACGAGTGACAGGGGGACTTCCTACCGAGCCCCCGACCCTGACACGCCCCCGTCGCACCTACCGTCCCCCCGACGTCTTCCCCGGCCCTCGAGTCCCAGTGACAGAGTAAAAGAGCGACACTGCTGACCGATTTCTCAAAGACCTTTCGTGAGGGTTCGTCAAAAGACAAAACTCAGAGTGAAATGGGATGAGAGACAATGGGGGTCTAGAAATCTTCGTCAGACGAGGTATCTGTCTTTCGACCGGACTGACTTCTCTCCCCCAAAACAGACATTCCTCCGGTCCACCTTCCCACTCCCCGTCACCGGACTCTCTGACGGGGCCCCCACCATTAGCCGAGTTCTCTCCCGCCGACCGACGACTCTTCGCGGTCCCCTCAGTGGACACTAGAGACTCGCCCTCAAAATCTCGAAGGGTGTCCTACTCCCTACCTCGGAACTCGGCGAACTGACCCCTACATCTTCCACTCCCGTCCCCCGGAAGGCGTAGATCACCATTACCCGACGACGATTCAGCGAAGTTCAGCACAGGCTGCGACACGCTGGGGTATCTGTCGTCGGGTGGTCCGAGGGGGCAGGTACCCTAAGAGGTCCGTTCTCATGACCTCACCCCACGGTAACGGAAGAGCCATTGAGGTTGGTCTAAAGAGTGGGTCCTCTGGCTTTGTTACCCATTCTAATAAAAAACTTCGGTTGTTTGTTTAACCCACCCTCCATCTTCCTTTCTCTTTTTTCGTTTCTTTCTTCCACTCTTCTTTTGTCTCAAGAATTTTCGTGACTCTACGATTGTTCCTCTGTTTTTAAAGGACCGGGGGAAGACACTCCTACGATTTGGTCTCTCGAGATCGAAACAGAGACAAAAAAAAAGGTACATTTTACTAGATGTACATCAGTTTCGATTCTTATACAAGATCTGGAGAAGTGCACTTCTTTCACTTCGTTGTCTACTGTTCCGGGTGTTCTACCGTTCAGAGACATTAAGAATCCGTATCCGGTACTTTGACAAGAGAAATGACACATACTTCTTTATATTTTATCTCTCAGAACTTTTATAAACGGGTCGATTACTCTTTGATACATTAAAATGTACTCTTCATCTTTTATACTATTGGTTTACTTTTTCAGTCCCCTGTCTAAATTGTTTAATCTGTACCGATATCTCTTTCAATCACTTCCCCTTCTACGCACCCTTCTTTTAGCGGTTTTATTTCGTACCTCGCTATTCTTATCCCTACTATATCTTTCATTTTCGATAGTTCCCATACCGATCTCTCGGAGTATAAATAAATAAATCTCAGTATCTCTCCTCTCCCTCTCAGTCTTAAACTCCTCTATTACTACATAAAAGGCCTTGATGACTTTATTCGACTAAGTGTCTGACTTCTCGGGTGACTTAGAGGTCCTCTTATTTCTCTTTTGATGTGTTTGTGTGTTATCATTTTAAATAAGCTTCTGATTAAGAATTTCGTCGATCGCATTTCCTAATAAAGGATTCTTACCGACATACTCTTGACTGAAGAGTTGTCTTCATGTTCGTCTATAGTAGGTACGTGACCTTTCTATATCGACAGTGGGATCTCAGACTTGTCACTTTCCCAATCAGCGAGCCAGCACAGGCTGAGAAACGCTGGGGCACCCGACATCGGGTGGTCTGGGGAGACGGGTACCTTAAGAGATCTGTTCTTATGACCTCACCCATCCAGATACAGGTCGTTTTTTATAAGTATAGGTTCTTACTTAAACTTTCAGGTTCTCCGGTGGATTTCGACTTGACAAAAAAGAGTGACAAAGATTCTTCGACATTAGTCCTTCCTGGCGTTTGGTTCGTGTCTCTGGAGGGAAGCGTCGAGTTGGTCCCTGTGTTAGTGACACCAGAAGTCTGGAGCCTTCCGTCGTCCAGTCGTGGGGTAGGTCAGACCCCACTCAGTCCACCAGTCACGTTTTGCAGACACCCTTTTTCTCACCCTCACACCCGTCGAATCTCATTTTCAGACGTAACCCACCCTACGGTCTATGGGGACAACGGCCGACTTGTCTGGACTGGGACTGGAACTGGGGGTGTAGACACACACACGGGTCAGTACAGGCTGAGACGCTGGGGTACCTGACATCGGGTGGTCCGAGGAGACAGGTACCCTTAGAGGTCCGTTCTTGCGACCTCACCTAACGGAACGGGAAGAGTTGGATCCCTAACTTGGACCCAGAGGGCGTAACGTCCGTCTAAGTAATGACAGACTCGGCGGTCCCTTCGGGTACTCATGACCTCATCATCCATCGGATAGGGAAGAGATCCCCTAGAAGGGTTGGGTTCTTAGCCGGGTCCCAGAGGGCACAACGTCCGTCTGAGAAATGGTCGACTCGATGGTCCCTTCGCGCAGACTGGGGGTGTCTGTCGGACATGTAGAGGGACACTCGAGCGGTGGGTGTCCCGTTCAGTAGACTCCGGACCGGTGCCAAGACCAGGTACGGGAGGAGAGGACCCTCGAGTCCGACCATCTCCTCGACGGAAGTCCTCAAACGACCGGACTAAGGACACTACCTTCCTTTTTGAACCCCCGAACAAGTACCTGAGGATTACGAAGTTTTCTTTCACCAGGGGTCACGAGTTGACGTAAAGTAGCCGGTTTGGCTCAGTGCCCGACGCCGCTTCCACCTTTCAGCCCTCCTGTCCCTACACGGGTTTACGGGCCCGGTCCACCCCAAACAACGGTCCCCTTCCCGCGTCACCTCTCTCACCCCGTCTCCGCCCGCACACACGGGAGTCGTAGAGACGATTGCAGTCAGACGAGGGATGAATCCCTCACTACGAACACGCATTTTAATTGTCAAGTGTGGTTAGTAAACCATTAAATGACGAAGTTATCATTTGTATGCAATTGTGCGGTCGCCCGAATATCCTAAAATTGCATGTTTCGAGATCTCGACTTAAAATTGAGGTGCAACGTGGACCGCACAACTGTGTGGGACTTGCACTCAAAGGTATCAACCCCCACATAGACTCACCGTGTGGAACGGGTAAATAATAATACAGAGAGTGTGGGTCACAATTGGAAGCTCCAACGACCAGGGATCCCCGGGGGCCAAACCGGGGACCGGAACGAACACCTCTCCAACGTCAGTCTCGGAGCACCGACCCAGGACCCCGGTCCCGGGGGGCACCCCGTCGGGGGTGAAACATAAGACTCGAGTGCGTAGAAAACACTGTGTTTTATTACATTCACCTCGAAAGCGGTATAGAAAACTACTTTTTTGGTACTCTAGGATAAAGTCATAATTTTTCTTTATAGACTTCTATCGGAGTCGTCTGCACATTTAGACCAATACAGGTACGACCCAAAGAAAAGTCTTCTGACTTTTAGTCTAGAATTTCTTAACGAAGTGTCTACTCGCTCAACAGGGCACCCCTTACTTTACCCGTGTCTCTCCCCGTGGGCACCCACCAAGGACCAACCCCTCGGGTGCCCGTGTCACAGACAGGACCTCGGAGCCCTCCCCTACCCTCCTCCGTCCGTGAGGGTAGGGGTTTCCGGACCCTGAGGAAACGTCCGGTACCAGAAACCCCGAGACGGGAGTCGAGACCTCCTTGGTATTTCGACTCCGGGGTCACCCGGTCCCCCTTTTCCTGTCTGGAACAGTAATCACCTGGTCAGACCTGGTCCACCGGACACTGACACCGGGTCTTCCTCAAGACAGTCGTGAGACTTGGTAGGACTCCGATAGACCCCTCCGACCCTGGCGGGAGGTTCGAGACGAAAGAGAAGGACATCCTTTTTGGCCCTTCCTTAGGATGGATCCGAATCGTGACAGTCTGAATCGTATTTCTCTTGTGAGTGAAGTTAAACTTAAAGTCCAGTCAGTCAAGTCAAGTCAGCGAGTCAGCACAGGCTGAGAAACGCTGGGGTACTTAGCGTCGTGCGGTCCGGAGGGACAGGTAGTGGTTGAGGGCCTCAAGTGAGTCTGAGTGCAAGTAGCTCAGGTACTACGGTAGGTCGGTAGAGTAGGACTCAGCAGGGGAAGAGGAGGACGGGGGTTAGGGAGGGTCGTAGTCTCAGAAGAGGTTACTCAGTTGAGAAGCGTACTCCACCGGTTTCATGACCTCGAAGTCGAAATCGTAGTAAGAAAGGTTTCTTTAGGGTCCCGACTAGAGGAAGTCTTACCTGACCAACCTAGAGGAACGTCAGGTTCCCTGAGAGTTCTCAGAAGAGGTTGTGGTGTCAAGTTTTCGTAGTTAAGAAGTCGCGAGTCGGAAGAAGTGTCAGGTTGAGAGTGTAGGTATGTACTGGTATCCTTTTTGGTATCGGAACGGATCTGCCTGGAATCAGCCGTTTCATTACAGAGACGAAAACTTATACGATAGATCCAACCAATATTGAAAAGAAGGTTCCTCATTCACAGAGAATTAAAGTACCGACGTTGGTAAAAACCATACAAACCACGTAATAACCCGTGGACGCCTTGGGTCTCGACGAACCCCCACCCCGGCCCCTGGACCCGACCGCACCCGGGGAGAAGGGGGAGGGACCGAGGTGTCGAACACGGGACACACGTCCCGACCAGACGTCTTCCCGGCGGGCAGACGGACGTGAAGCCTGCGAGAGTCACACGAGTGGACGAGGCTTCGACGTCCTTCGTCTCCGGCACCGACCGACTCCACCCCCGTCCACACGTCCGGACGTACACCACCCGGCGGGTGACGGGCCTACGGGGACAAGGGGCGTCCTCGTCTGTGGATAGGAAGGACCTTCCGGGGCCTTCGGGAAAGGAACCCCGACAACAGGACCCTTGATTCCTCGACCCCGTGATTGTTCGACCCCCGCACACTCGACCACCCGTGGGCTCCCTGTCCAGCTGGAGTGTGACACCCCCTTCGGCCTTTCCTCCACGACTTGAAGACAGGACGACGACCCCGACGACGGGGTACTCTCCTGTGCCGCCCGACCAATTCCCAGTCTCCTCCTTACCTGTACCCCGGACGGAACCCGAGGAGCCTTTAGGAAGAACGACTTCCGGAGACCGAACAGGACCTGGTGGAGAATCACGTCCCACCCTGGGTCTCACAAGTCTAAGGACGAGACGACGGACCGCCACCCAAACTCACCACTCATATCAGGGGAACCTTCCCAGTCACGTCTACTCTACGAATCTTGTCGGGGACCGTGTAGCACTCGAGTCGGTCGGGACACGGGCACAATGCAGTAGTAGTAAAATTGGAATCGTCGACGTCTCGCCCGTCCATTGCCGCCCGCCCGATCGGGAGGAGCCAACCCCGAATCAGACCCCTTAGACGAGTCTGGTCGCATGCCCTGGACCGTCCTCCGGAGGGAACCGTCCGCGGAGTCAGGTCGGGGTACAGGTAAGGAGGAGACTGGGAATTGGTAGGTCAGGCGCGGACAATCACGCCGACTATGACGGACCACCTGGCGCCCGAGGTTCGCCCTACGACGGGTAGTAATAATAATCGTTAATGTAAAGTGGGAATCCCTTTTTGTTACGGGTATACGTAGCTACCTCTTATCAGGATGGAAGAACACAATTTCGGAATTAGACGCACTCGTAAAAGGGAAAGGGACACAAGAATTTAAATCCAATTTACGCTAAAATTACTTTAAAGAGACTTTCGACAGAGCTGATGTAACATTCCAATTTTAACTGAATAAGAAAGTTCTATCTTAAGTCAATGTCGATCATTTGATCTAAGTCGAAATAATGGTGGGTTCACTTTTATAAAAATAATGACGATGTTCCACTCGGAAGTCTCTCGTCTCCTATTTAGTCAACGGTCTCGCTGGGATCGGACACCTTACAAGTCACTCGTCGTCACTCGTCATGTGCGAGGGGAGGGAACGACCGTAGTCATCCGGGGCCGGACCGACTCGGTCCCCTGTCTCCGGTACAGAGTGGCCTCCACACCCGGGACCCCTGCGTCACTACCCGTGCCTCCTACCCGAGTCCTTCCGCACACCCACGCCGCCACGGAGGCACGCGGGAAGGGGTCGGCAGAGGGACAGGGTCCGACCCCGCACCAGGGGCACCGGTCGCAGGACTAGCAAGGTCGCCGAGGCACGACACGGGCGGACCCCGGTCGCCTGCCGTCCACCGGCACCCGAGAGTGAGAGGATCCTCCACAGGTCAGACGGATTGTACAGAAGTCGACTTTTGGGTGTACCGATACACCGACGTAAAACCCCTTCTCCCTAGATAAGTTAAGTCAAGTCAGCGAGTCAGTACAGAACTGAGACCCTGGGGTGCCTGACGTTGTGCGGTCCGGAGAGACAGGTAGTGGTTGAGGGCCTGAAATGAGGTTGAGTACGGGTAAGTCAAGTCAAGTCAAGTCAGCGAGTCAGCACAGACTGAGAAACGTAGGGGTACTTAGTGTCGTGCGGTCCGGAGGGACAGGTAGTGGTTGAGGGCCTCTAGTGAGTCTGAGTGCGGGTAGCTCAGGCACTACGGTAGGTCGGTAGAGTAGGAGCCAGTAGGGGAAGAGGAGGACGGGGGTTAGGGAGGGTCGTAGTCTCAGAAAAGGTTACTCAGTTGAGAAGCGTACTCCACCGGTTTCATGACCTCAAAGTCGAAATCGTAGTCAGGGAGGTTTCTTTAGGGTCCCGACTAGAGGAAGTCTTACCTGACCAACCTAGAGGAACGTCAGGTTCCCTGAGAGTTCTCAGAAGAGGTTGTGGTGTGAAGTTTTCGTAGTCAAGAAGCCGCGAGTCGGAAGAAGTGTCAGGTTGAGAGTGTAGGTATGTACTGGTGTCTTTTTTGGTATCGGAACTGATCTGTCTGGAATCAACCGTTTCATTACAGAGACGAAAACTTATACGACAGCTCCAACCAGTATTGAAAAGAAGGTTCTTCATTCGTAAAAAATTAAAGTACCGACGTCAGTGGTAGACGTCACTAAAACCTCGGGGGGGGGGGGTTTATTTCAGACTGTGATAAAGGTGACAAAGGGGTAGATAAA